>CAJFCO010018066.1:70100-109591 GCA_904066015.1 Synergus gifuensis | reverse complement strand
TGACCCGAGCCGCCACTTTTGTTAAAACCACATGAGAAAAGGAATTTTTTAGGACTTTTTTGGTGTTCTTTTTGTTCGGACGCCAACTTATGAGTAGTGTGAAGGCTACTCATCCGTAAGGGAAAGAAGGGATGTGGTTTCACGCAGTGACAGGTCGAATAAAGAAACACAGCACCATGAATTAATTAAGTAAATATATATTCCATAAAAACTGGGAATTGAGGCAAACAATGGACCTACCTTGACAGGAACACCTGATGACAACGAACTGGATGTATTGCGAAATGGTTTGACACTGCTCGACCAACGAGAAAGATGAGGACCATTCGGTTTGGAAGCGGAAGAGAGACTCGGCGAGACAGACGCTTCACTACTCAAAGCGACAGCGCTCCCCGCCGAATCACCTAACCATCAGGGTCGTACTTATAGGGTTAAGTGGGGCTTACTGTAACTCCGTTACAATTTTTATATCACTTCGAATTCATAACTATTGTAAAACACTCCTGTTACTATGAATTCAAATTTCTTAGCACATTCTCATTGCTTAACCTTTTAATGTATCTTCTTATTATTTGGAATTCAACATTGTCATATAAAACGTCAGCATTATCGTTTGATTTCCGACTTTATAATCCCAATGATACCTTCCCCGAAATAAGAAGACGCAAAGCAACTTTTTTTCCTATTTATTCTGACGAAGAATCGATTATGATCATTCCATGATCATCCTCGATTTCGTAAGGGGGGAGGTGTCATAAAGGATGGCGCATTAATTAATTAATAAATAATCTATAATAATAATTACTATAAAACTTTCTTGTTATCTTAAATTCAAATTTCTCATTTTCTTGTATTTACATGTAATTCCGAATTCAAAATTATTGTAAAACATTCTTGTTGCTTTGAATTCAAACTATTCATCATATATATTTTGCATTTTTATGTAACCTCAATACAAATCATCTTCATTTTTCGAACATTCAAAAATTTTGTAATTCACAAATTCATCTTATATTTTATTGTAACAAAATTTTTTTTATTCCTCAAAAACTCAAAAATTTTGTCATTCATAAAATTCATCAAATATTATAATCCCAAAATTATGTTCAAAAGTCTATCCTTCGAAAAATTAATTTTTTTTTTTAAAAGCTCATCGTATATTGTAATCTCAAACTCTAAATTATGTTCAAAAGTCCATACTTCGAAATACCAAAAATTTTTATCGTATATTGTAATCTCAAACTCAAAATTATGTTCAAAAGTTCATACTTCGAAATACCAAAAATTTTCTTGTATATTGTAATCTCAAACTCAAAATTATGTTCAAAAATCCATACTTCGAAATAGCAAAAATTTTATTGTATATTGTAATCTCAAACTCAAAATTATGTTCAAGAGTCCATACTTCGAAATACCAAAAATTTTATAAAACTCATCGAATATTGTAATCTTAAATTCAAAATTGTGAGAAGCTGTTGACAAGTCGGCTGAAGATCATTGAGATGCCACTAAAAGTCTCCTATATTCAATACAAGCCCACGAATCGAAAACAATCATGAGATGATCGTCTTCGATCACTAGGAGGGGAGGTGTCATGGGTCCATGACCATACAGAAAAACAAACACACAATTATGCAAACTTGTGAACTTGGTGTAATCCTTCACTACTACAGCTAGACAGCCAAGCGCAACGAACCGCGACATCTCGCCAAATGGGCATTTCGCCCATCGAAATCTAGGCATTTCATCCATTATTTGACTAATATAAAAAAGCAACATCATGGGGAGCAAGTCAGTGTAGTAATAACATCGCCGGGAGTCAGTACAGTAGCGCGAAACCCTCGACACTCTAAATTTGTCACTCGGCACACTCACTCGGGAACATTATTGTGAAACTACTGTAACTCAAAGTTTAGCAAGAAAAGTTAACGTATTATAAACTCTAGTAACAAGTGTCAACGTATTGTAAACTCTAGTAACAAGTGTCAACGTGTAGTAATTTCAATTTCAAACTCTATTAACAAGTGTCAACGTGTAGTAAATTCAATTTAAAACCCTTGTAACAAGTGTTAACGAATGGTAGATTTATTTCCAAAACAAGCGTCAACGTATTTTGGATTATTGTGTACAATCTGTAAGTAATTACTACCTTTAACTTGTTAAACAACATTTGCCTCTGAAATCTGATTAATTGTAAACGTTTTAATCTCTTTTTATAAACATTAATCTCTGACAAATGAGTACTTGATGTCCGATGTTCTTTGAACATTTATAATTATTGCCTATTGTTTGTAACATTTATAATAAATGTCTGTTGTTCTTTGAACATTTATGATCATTGTTTATTGTTTGAACATTTACGTATGACAATTCTCTCTCCTTTTATAAACATTTTTCCTCTGACGAACATCTAATTAAACAAATGTCTGTTTTCCTCGAATATTTATAATCATTGTCAATTGTCGTAACATTCACCTTGTTGAGTTTAAATAAATTCGTCATATCAAGGTCAAAATTCTGTTTTAATACTTCTTAGCTAAACTGTTGGCTATCATCATCCCGAATTAACCTTCTCACCAGGGTTAATCAAAACGAGGAAATTAGGGAAGATAAGAAGGAGTTATTTCATGATTTTCCTTACATAAATCTATAATATTTTAGACATTACAATATATATATGTATATATAGTCTTATATTGTGCGTGATTGCTTATCTTTTGTTAAAATTGGACGCTTTATATTAATTACTATTCTTGTTTACTACTATAATATATAAAGTGATAATTTTTTTCTTAAAATAAATAGATTAATACATTTATTCTTTTTTATGTCATAGTGCTTATCTCTAACACATGAGAAAGATTAAAATAAAAGTTTGTATAATAAAATCCTGTGTTATTCGTATTACTACTATTGCCCTATCATAATACGCCGGTTTCCCCTACAAAACAAAGGAAAAACAACTGAAATAGAATTAACAGGAAGTTCTTTTAATACTTACCGCTCATAAACACAATCATCGCCAATTCTAAATAAACTCTGCTTTAAATTGAAATCAGCATGGCATGATTGTTGTGATAAAAAATCCAATTTTGGTTGCATTTTAGGACCAGTCCTGTAACAGTAAGAAACATTAGTAGAATATTATAATTTTAAAATTACTTTAAATTTATAATACTTTAACCATACTTTAACATTACTTTAACTATATTTTAACATTAATTTAACTATACTTTAACATTACTTTAACAATACTTTAACACTACTTTAACATTACTTTAACTATACTTTAACATTACTATTCATTTTGACACTATCAGAGCGAATGAATACTCATTCATGAAATTCGAGTTTATATACAAGATACTCCTCCTCCTCCTCCTCCTCCTCCTCCACCACATTTGCATAAGTCAAGCTCAATATAATTATTTTAGCATTACTTTAACATTACTTGAACAATACATTAACATTACTTTAACAATACTTTAACAATACTTTAACATTATTTTAACATTACTTTAACTATACATTAACATTTCATTAACTATAATTTAAAATTACTTTAACAATACTTTAAAATTACTTTAACAATACTATAACAATACTTTAAAAATACTTTAACAATACCTTCACATTACTTTAATGTTAACTTAACTAACAATTAACTATATCCTAACATTACATTAACATTACTTTAACAATACTTTAACAATACTTTAACAATACTTTAACAATTCTTTAAAAATACTTTAACATTACCTTAACAATACTTTAACATTACTTTAACATTACTTTAATTATACTTTAACATTTCATTAACTATACTTTAACATTACTTTAACAATACTTTAACATTACTTTAACAATAATTTAACAATACTTTAACAATACTTTAATATTACATTAATGTTAAATTAACTATACTTTAATTATACTTTAACTTTACTTTGATGTTAACTTAACAATACTTTAACATTACTTTAACATTACTTTAACTATACTTTAACATTACTTTAAATATACTTTAAAATTACTTTAACTATACTTTAACATTACTTTAACATTACTTTAACATTACTTTAACATTACTTTAACAATACTTTAACTACGAGTTCCAAAAAATTTACATACTGATCAAGGTAAAGAATTTTACATCTCACAATTTGAGACGCTTATGCAGCAGTATAACATAAAATTATACTCAAATTATAGTAATCTAAAAGCATCAACTGTTGAACGATTCAATCGCACACTCAGGAATTTAATGTGGTCGCAATTCAGTTTGCAAGGCCAAGGATAGATATATTATCCAAACTTGTTTCCACATACAATAAAAAACATCGAACTATTGATATGAAACCAGTTGGGCATGAAGATGTAGAGGAACTTTTGCAACGTTTCATCTAACTAAGAAAAATTCTTTCAAGAAAAACAAAGTTCCAAATTGGTGTCAAAGTTCGAATCAGCAAGTATAAAAACGACTTTGAGAAAGGATATACAAGTGATGCCTGCCAAACCAGTGACATACAAGCTGGAAGACTATCAGGATCAACCAGTAGCTGGAGGATTTTATCAACAGGAACTTTTAAAACTTAAATAACCAGACATTTATCTTGTAAAGAAGGTCCTGAAGAGACGTGGAAATTAAATTTATGTCAAATTGCTAGGTTTCGACAGTTCACACAATAGTTGGATAGAAAACTCAGATCTTTAATTAAGTTAACATTAAAGTAATGTTAAAGTATATTTAAAGTATAGTTAAGTTAACGTTAAAGTAATGTTAAAGTATAGTTAAGGTATAGTTAAGTTAACGTTAATGTAATGTTAAAATATAGTTAAAGTATTGTTAAGTTAACGTTAAAGTTATGTTAAAGTGTAGTTAAAGTATAGTTAACGTATAGTTAAGTTAACGTTAAAGTAATGTTAAAGTATAGTTAAAGTATTGTTAAGTTAACATTAAAGTATTGTTAAAGTATAGTTAAAGTATAGTTAATTTAACGTTAACGTAATGTTAAAGTATAGTTCAAGTATAGTTAAGTTAACGTTAAAGTAATGTTAAATTATAGTTAAGGTAGAGTTAAGTTAAAGTTAATGTATTGTTGAAGTATAGTTCAAGTATAGTTAAGTAAGTATAGTTAAACTAATGTTAAAACTTAAATAATATGGAAGGTTGAATTAAATAAAAAAGAATGATACTTCAAATCAATCTAATTTTATTTTTTAATATTTATAAATTTTCTACAGTACATTTAAAAACTAATATTTACAATATTTATAAACTCCCGACAATAATATATACATCGACTTAAAACTACTATTTACAAATCAACATTGACATCATCATTTCTAATTTGATAATAACCCCACGCCAGAGTATCTGTACTTCCTGGCAATAAGTATCGCTTGTCATCGAATGGGCTTAAGGCAACCCTTAACTGTTTAACAGTTTCAACTTTGTGAAGTCGAGATCTAATAGTGTACTGTGTTCTCTTCTGAATGGGAATATTTCGCAAACATTCAGTATAATCGTTAAATGTTATATTTTTCTTCACCACACCTGCTTTAACACTTTTGGCTTTCTTAATAAAATCTTGTCCATTAACGCGAACACTATACATTTTGCTTCGCAAACCAACAAACTCAGTTATTATCTGTCCACTGCATTCATCTTTCATCAAGTCTAAAATCTTTTTGTTGGCTTGCGGCATTCCATATATGTTATTCAAAGGAAAATCTGAGGTGTCAAATTTGTGGATATCTTCTTGCATATCCTCGTAAATATTATTACATTTGACATCGTAGATGAGACTGTCAGTGTCGGTATATAATAGTTTACAGTTCTTACCATATTTTTTAATCATGTAATCATAGTGAAAATCATACATCAAGCTTTTGGAAACTTCCAGCACACAAAGCCCTACATAAATTGGTTTATTCATTAAAACCTCAGTCTTCCTAAGTTCCACAGCCACCAAGTTTTCGTCAAAAATTGCCTGGCTGTGGAAATTAGCTCTTGTAATGAGAGCTTCTGCACCATACCTACCTAAGTTTGAATCAGTTTTTTTTCAAATTCATTCTTAACATTTGACCTTTTTCTTGTATTTAAATCAATATAGGGTTTTAGCCATTTAGATTGATTGCACTGTAATACTCGGTGAATTTTGACAAGTTTAAGCCTATGCTCGAGAGCTTGTTTCAGTGCACGGTAATGGATGATGTACTTATGCTTAGGTAGGAGGGTAGTTAATAGTTTCTCCTGTTCTGACCCTGGTGGTTTCGAATGTTCAGGGCAGAATGGTAAATTACTATGAATGTCATGCAGTTCTTCCGGGTAATCTAAGTCTACTTCTAGAATATATCCTACCGCTGCATCATCTGCAATACTAAAATTGAAATTATTGACTACCTTAGGCACCCATTCGAAACCACCAAATGGTAGCGCTTGGACCATGCCCCAACCGTAAAGGTTATTTGCTTCCAAGTATATTAGATAACTTGTCTCCTTATTTTCATTGTAATCTTCCATGTATGAACTATTTTCTTTGGCACGGCGATTAGAGCATTGACTCACACCACCTCTAATGCCTTGCTCAACAAACATGAGTTTATCAATGTCAGTGAGGAGTTCTAGCTTTATTCTAGTATACTTCAACATCGCATCCCAAGTCAAACCAGGAGTTGTATAATAATATGCTGGATCGAGATCATAAGCTACTAGACACTGACTTCTAAAATTTTCAAAGATATCCGCAGGCGGCAATATGTCCGTTTTCATGTATAAGAACACGTAATCACCAAGATTTTGACAGTATATTTCAAACCATACTCGTTGCGTATGCTCATAATCTTCACTGGAAACCGTAGAATCATTCGAAGTACTGTAAAATTTCTCTATCGGTGGTAACTGCGTCTCTCGGAGTTTTTCTTTAGAGTCAAAATACTCATAAGGAAAAACACCTATATGCGTCAACAATTGGATTTTTGCATCAGACAAATAAGAGCAAACAGATTTTAGTACTTTATACTCATCTAGGGATGATGCTAATTTTTCTAAAGATGAAGCCATAAAGCTGAACGAGTCAATAAATCTAAATTTAACCTCACTATCTTTTACATGTTTTGTAAATGAGATATACTTCTCTTTATTTAAGGGTAGGAGTTGGATATGACCTTTGAATTGAGTGGAAATTGCATGAGTAATAAAATGTGCATCATAACCACTGAAATTATGGAAGACAACGGGTATCGTTTGACAATCTTGATAATTCAAGTTACATTTCTCATGAGCAGGTCCGCGATATTTCCCCGTCAGATGACAATGATCTCGCACTGTATTGTTTTCAGGTGCTATCCAGTTCACAATTGTGACAAGTTGTACTATCTCTAAAGGCTACCTTTTGCTGAGGAGTCAAAAGTTCCATCGGCAGAGGATTTTTTAATATATTATTAACTTTTTCGGCTAGTTGTCGCAACTCTTCAGCAAACCACTTGGGAGGATCGATTCCTCTTCAGGATATGCTTTATACTCGGAAAGAGAATCATCATAACTACATAATAGCCTATACTAAGTATCTTATGATTTTGAAATACTTCAGTGTTGCTGTTCCTTACATCTTCAGATTTTTCTGCTGGAATCAGCAAGCACTCAATATCAGCATAGACTACAAACGATACCTTTTTCTTATTTTTAAAGTTCTTGAATTCAACAAAGTTTTTTTCGGGTGCCGATAGGTTGATTCTACAGTGATTCATCTTTTTACAAGTTTCTTCATGATCAGACAATTTTTCCTTGTTTGAAATATAATGGAGACAGGGATCACAGATGTATTTCTTATGCTGATATTTCGATAATTGTTCACCAACTAACCTAGACAAGTCCTTAATCCACACATAGTGGAAATTTACAAAATCAGTGTTTTTATCATCGAAGTTATATGCATCATCGTTGAGATTTTCATCGGCATACAGAGCTTGTACATGTAAAAGATTAACATGTCGATCTCGCTTTTGTGATGAAAGGTGAATAGGAACAACAGTATAATTCCATGACCGTCTTATAAGACCATACATATTGACCGAGAAGTCATTTTGGCTTTCAAACTTTGGAATATTTTTTAAGGTTACTGGAAACTCTATACCATTAAAATCTAATTCGTTTTCGTACAGCTTATAATTAGCAAGACGGTGGGCATTCTCCGTAGCAGGATGTAAAGCTGACAAGACTGCCCATTTAAAGCACTCATTGTCATTGTTCTGTACATTCACACATGCTTGTTTCCTTTTTATTTGTAATGGTAGATCGATGTAGAGACTCGCTCGCATATGATTATACTTATTTACATCGATTTCTATTTTTATAATAGAATATAATGTCCAATCGAATCAGTGTCTTGAAATTCTTCAACTTTACGCAGGACTGGTTGTTTTACATTTATATCGAACCAATCGTCTAATATAGTGGTATGGAAAATGTCATTGGTCTTAGCAGTGAATGTTTTAAGCTTAATTTCTACTTCTTTATTCACTACTTTTCTAAATATCCCACCGAGCACTCCATATGCTTTTTTGGTCTATACTTATTTAATATACCTCGGATACGTTGTTCAAATACAATTAAAGCATCATCGAGGAACGCACTTATATCTGTATGTACAAGATTCAGGATAACATTTATTTGAAGTCTACAATTAAACGCTTTCTCACATTCAGCCCAGCGAACTCGATTGTTTATATCATTATATTATATTATTTATATTATTTATTATATTATATTATATCACTATTATTATCATCGTCAGGTATATGTACTCTACCACCTCGCTTCAATTGTACAGTGCCCTGCATTAATGCCTTCCCTTGAAAACAAGTAAACCCAACCCTGGTTTCCATAAGATTCTAATGAAAACCAGGGTTGTGTTGACTTGTTTTCAAGGGAAGGCATTAATGCAAGGCAATGTACATCGAATAAAGCATGGAGATGCATAATTTGTTGAATAATATTCATACATCTTTGCTTTTCAGATGTCCCATATAAGTTCCTTAATACTTACTATAATAAATTTTTTTTTAAACGCGGATATAACAGTGGTGGCAACGATTACATCGGTTAGAATGATGATGATGGTGGCGATGATGTCGATCTCGGTCTTGTCGGCGGTGGTGATGGTGTTCGTGGAACACCAGTTGATAACGGAGATGAGAATCCAGACGTTTTGGGTAAGACCAGCAACATTACTTGAGCAAGCTTAAACTAAAAAAATAATACTTGAAAAATTGAATTAAATAATGAAAAGTTGAATTATATACATGTATAATAATTAAACCCTACCTCATTCTCTTCATTGGTGACTTTTCTTAAAATCTCATCTCCTACTGCTGCTGAGTGCTGCTTCTGCTGCTACACAGCTGGCTGTCTGTCTACCGTTTCAGGTCGCCTTATATATCCACAGTCCCCACTACACGCACTGTTATTTATTTAGAAATTTGGGTGGTTCTATCTTTATCTTTTACATGTGAAAACAATGGTTTGCCTCTTGATACTTTTGACGCTGGTAAGTATAGGAGGGGGACCGCTGCCGTTGGTCGTAGAGGGGGACCGCTGCCGCTGGTCGTAGAGGAGGTCTGCTGCCGCTGATCGTAGAGGGAGACCGCTGCCGCTGATCGTAGAGGTGGAAAAAACTTTTGGTGATTTGTACATGAAGGCTGAAACGGAGTCATCGCTGAGTTTTTTTTACATATGCAAGGGTGGAATCTATTTCTGGGGGTTTGATGTACATAGGTATGAAAAGGGAAATGGATGCGCTCATGCATTACACACTCTTTAACCCACAATGCCAATCGTCGAGTAATATATTGTATGTTTATAATGTATCATTTTTTATAATTATGATTAATTTACATCAATATAAATTAGAGTGCAAATTATGAATTAATTAATTAACTAAATTGTTTATTATAAATGTCTTATCCTGCATGACATAATTTTCGGTATTTTGTGACGGGAAGTCGAAGCGGGAGTATTCGACGAATTAATTTAAAAGTGTAAGTACGGCAGGACTCCTGCACTTGAGCGATACGAGAGCGCAACCTTACCGACTTAGCGAGATCGAGAGCCGTCTCGGAGAGCTCACTCTTGTGTCACCCTTCCTAGAGAAAGGAGGTTTTGTAATTACATTGACACGAGTCATAGCGTTTTGTACGAATCTTGTGTGGATTGTGTGATTTGGTTTGATGAGTATTGTTGCTCGACCAGTGATTGATGTACTCTCTTTATCTCGTTGACAAGGTTATACCTGCTTGTGGTATAAAGTCCGCAACACGTCTTCGACAATTTTAAGTACTAATTTGTCTTATTGCTGCTAAATAAATGTGTTTGGAACTTTACTTAATTATTTTACTAGGGTCGACCCGAGTCACACGCTTTGCTCTTTGATTTTGCTAGTCGTCGCAATTATTGTGCTTATAGCGTTCTCATTATTTGCTTATTAGTATCTTAACTTAACCTCGCTAGTCAGGGTTTTCTAAGATTAGCTGGCGTCCAATTTCGACAATTAAACTCTCTTTATTATACATTTTGTTTCTTTACTTTCTGTAGCTCCGGCAGCCAATGACCCAGGCCGCGCCGGATGAGGGTGAAGTGTTAGCTAATAAAAATAACACCCGTCTCAATGTCACACAGTCCACACTACATTAACTGCCGACCCCACTCTGTAAGCTGCACACACGTAGAAAATGTGCAGAAATCCTAACGCATGCTAGGTGAACTACCAAGCCACTCGGCCGATAAAGTAGGTCACTGACATACTAAACGAGTTTTAATCCATGGCATAAACGTATTACCGACTTAAGGCATCACTTGGTAAAAATCTGCATTACCGACTGGGTATGGCACCGGCCTAGGGTAATTTAGCATGGAGCAGAACCTTTCTCGACGGATAAGGGTTCACGTATCGGCATAGTACAACTACTGACACAAATACTGATTTACTGCATTGCCTTTTATTCTGCGCTGATCTTTACATAACGAGTTTAAGAACTGATTTCGTAAATCCAGAAAAACCAGCGATTCCAGAAGTTAGAGCAATGCTTCTAGAAATTACTCATATGTCTGCTCAGCAGTAAAAAATCGGATAGTTTGTTTAAAGAAAACAAATTAAAAAGTTTGAAAATTGAAAAAAAATAAAAAGTTTAAAAGTATGAAAAACTGTTTAAAAATTAGTTAGTAACAGTTGGATACGTTGAAAACCCCATGTTTTTACTTTTATATATAGCTGAGAAATGCATTTGTGAATTAATTTTGTTAAAACAATTATCAACTGTTATTGATTGATAGCAAAGAGTCATTGCTAAATAATAAGCTACTCATGCATCACAGAAACGAAATTTTTTCTCAAAAAATGCTTAAGCTGATAAAAATTTACATATAGAATTGTTGTTAACAATGAAAATTGTTTATTGTTATGTTAACTCCCTATAGGTTTAAAAATTAGTCATTTTCACTTTATTGTGTTGAAAAAACCAAGTTTCTACCTCTAAAAGTAGCCAAACAGTGCATTTATTAATTAAATTTGTTTATACAATTGAACAGGCACACAAAAAAAAAAAGGTCCTGTTCTCGGAATCAAACTAGTATATCTTTATGTTTTTTGGGTCACTGAATCCGAATCCGGTGTCCGTTTGTCTCAATCAGGTCAGGTTGCAGGTCATTTTAAGGTCAAATCCTGAAAAAGTAGTCAAATTAATTCAAATTATTATTCCTGTATATTTTTGGAGTCGCTGAATCCAAATCCGATGTCCATTTGATCCAAAAAGGCCAAATTGAAGGTCATTTAAGGACAAATATGTTTATTCTGCCAAAAATGAATTTTTGACTGAAGATTCTAAAAGAACAAGAAATTTTACGTCTAGATATGTATCCAATTTATTTGATAACATAACCACCAAGGTCATTCATTTTTTTGTATGGAGGAACCCTCCATATGAACCATATGACAATTGCAAAAATAAAAAAATGTGTCTTCACGGGACTGAAGACATCATCACATACTCAAGACATCACTAAATCCCTTCACCCTCATATGAACCATATGACTATTGCAAAAATAAAAAAATGTGTCTTCACGGGACTAAACTACTAAATCAATATGTTTTCGGCGTCACTGAGTTAGAATCCGACGTTCGTTTGCCTCCAGTATATCAGGGTCAAGTTAATTTCAAGGCCAAATCCAGAAAAAATGTTCCAATTTTTTCGCATCATCTCTCCATTATATTTTTGGAGTCGCTGGAACGTGCATTTTTTATCTCACTCTGCTACTTCTTCATCGTTTCGCCTTCTTTTATAACGTACTCATTTATCCTCAAGAGATCTGTGCAAGGGATTTTGATACCTCCATTATATATAAAATTAGGACCCATGAAAAAATTCGTAAAAACGTTGAATAAAGAAGGCGATTGTTACAAATACTTACGAGATCAATTTCCAGGTCTATCTGATGCTAAACTAGGAGCGGGAGTATTTGATGGACCTCAGATGAGAGAAATGTTCAGACACGATCACTTCGTAACTCAAATGAGCCCTATTGAGAAGAATGCGTGGATCAGCTTTAAGAAAGTATTCAGTAATTTCCTAGGCAATCATAAGAGCTCGGACTACAAAAAAATAATATCTGACAAGGTTGAGAATTTCAGGAGATTGGAATGTAACATGAGTTTAAAATTACATATGATGGACAGATTGGACAGTCATGTGGACGAATTTCTAAATAACGTACGCGATTTCAGTGAAGAACATGGAGAACGTTTCCACCAAGATTTTAAAGATGTAGAACGAAGATTTCAGGGTAGATTGGGTGAAAACATGATGGCAGATTTATGTTAGATGTTGCATAGAGAAAGCACAGAAAATGGAAAAAAACGCAAGAGAAATCCCTTGCACAGATATTTTGAGGATAAACGAGTAGGTTATAAAGAAGGCGAAACGACGAAGAAGTAGCAGAGTGAGATACAAAATGCACGTTCCAGCGACTCCAAAAATATAATGGAGAGATGATGCGAAAAAATTTGAAAATTTTTTCTGGATTTGGCCTTGAAATAAACTTTAACCTGATATACTGGAGGCAAACGAACGTCGGAATCTAACTCAGTGACGCCGAAAACATATTGATTTAGTAGTTTATCCCCTTGAAGACACATTTTTTTATTTTTGCAATTGTCATATGAACCCTCCATACAATAAAATGAATAACATTGGGGGTTATGTTATCAAAAAAATTTAATACATATCTAGACGTAAAATTTCTCGTTCTTTCAGAATCTGCATTCAAAAATTCATGTTTGGCAGAATAAACACATTTTACCTTGAAATGACTTTCAATTTGACCTTGTCAGATCAAAAGGATATTGGATTTTATTCAGCGACCCAAAAAATATATATGAATAATAATTTGGATCAATTTGACTATTTTTTCATGATTTGACCTTGAAATGACTTTTAACCTGACCTGATTGAGACAAACGGACACCTGATTCGGATTCAGCGACCCAAAAAACATAAAGAAATACTAGTCTGATTCCAGAAACAGGACCTTTTTTTTGTGGCCTGTGTTATCAATTGTTATTGAATGACTAAATCGGGTAAGTAAGTAACATTGGTATCTAATTTTTGGCCGATTCAGTAGGAAAACATTATTTATGTTATCATAAATAAATAAAATAACAAATTATTTATTGTCTTTCATAAATTTAGTTAAAAATCGGTTTCTGTCTATAAATGAATCATATTTCGTGAGAATCAATTGACGAATCACTGTCAATCCCCATGAGGTATTTGGGATTGAATCTAAGAATTTCTCGAAACCCGGTGTTCAAAAAACTAAATTTTTCTTTTTTAATTTTTGTTATTAAATAAAAAGAAAAACAAGATTTTTTTCAAAATATTGATTGACGGTTTCGTGCGGAATTTTATAAGCTTTAATTAAAAAAAAAGATTCAAATCGGTTCAGATATAGCTTCTGAATATCAATTTGTCCGCGAAATTTTTTTTTAACCCACTGTGCGACTGTTGTTTTCCTTCTGGCAATGGCAATCTCGCGTAAGGGCGTTGTCCTTTCCACATTCAGAGCAGAATTTAATAGGTTGTAACAGGCAGTATTCTCGCCCGTTACGTATATATCTATCTATATTATAAAAAGATTTGGCCGCCGCCGCCGCCGTCTCCACCGCCGCTGTGTCAGGAATCCGTTGTTGGGTTAGGTTAGGTAAGGTTTAAGATTAGGTTAGGTAAGATTTAAGATAAGGTTAGGTTCGAATCCATCCACTCATGGGGTCACGTAACTTTTCCCAATTACGTGACTGCGGATTTGAAAAGAGCGGAAAATTTCACGTTCAAACTGTTCTACGGAAAAATGGTTTTTGTGACCTTGAAAATGTTAAAAAACAAGGTCAAATGTCTGAGAAACGAAAAGATGACCTTTTTCTGAATTGTCTTTGTTTCTCAGGGTAAAGAACCGCTGAAGATGCTTCAGAAAAGTAGATAAACTATTAACGTGTACATCACCTTGAACATCATGACCTTCAGGTCCATTTTGAAGGTCACTTGAAGGTCAGGACGATTTTTCAGATATTGTAATTCCTGTTTTTGACTGCAGATGAGTCCACGGTGGATGAGATAAGAACGGCCAATTTAGTGTAAGAAAAGTACCTTAGAAAACTTATTTTTATAACCTTGAGAGGGTCCACTCTCAAGGTCAAGTATCTGAAAAAAATATTGGGTGCCTTTTTCCAAAAATGAACGTTTTTTTCGAAAATATGGACCTTTGTGCCCGGATGAATTTTTTTTGGTAGACTTCAAGCTATGGATTGTCATCAAAAGACCCCCATAAACACACCTATGATTGGTACTGCATGGGTGTGTTTATGGGGGTGTTGTGATAACAATCCATAGCATGAAGTCTACGAAAAAAATTCATCCTGGCACAGAAGTCAATATTTTCCAAAAAGCGTTCATTTTCCCAAAAGGGATGATCGAAATATATTGTCAGAGTCTTTAAACCTTATCAGAAATCATTGCAACTGCATAGGTGTATTTATGGGGGTCTTTTGATGACAATCCATAGCTTCAAGTCTACCAAAAAAAATTCATCCGGGCACAAAGGTCCATAATTTCGAAAAACCGTTTATTTTCTCTAAGGAAACATCGAAGAATATTGACAGAGACTTTACACCTTATCAGAAATGATTGCTACTGCACGGGTGTATTCATGGGGGTGTTGTGATAACATTCCATAGCTTGAAGTCTACGAAAAAAATTCATCCGGGCACAGAAGACCATATTTTCCAAAAAGCGTTCTTTTTCCCAAAGGGGATGGTCGAAAAATATTGACAGAGTCTTTACACCTTATCAGAAATGATTGCTAGTGCGCGAGTTTGTTTATGGAGGTGTTTTGATGACAATCCATACCTTGAAGTCTACCAAAAAAAATTCATCCGGGCACAAAGGTCAATATTTTCGAAGAAAACGTTCATTTTTGGAAAAAGGCACCCAATCTTTTTTTCAGATACTTGACCTTGAGATTGGACTCTCTCAAGGTTATAAAAATAAGTTTTCTAAGGTACTTTTCTTACACTAAATTGGCCGCTCTTATCTTATTCACCGCGGACTCATCTGCAGTCAGAAACAGAAATTACAGTCTATGAAAAATCGTCCTGACCTTCAAGTGACCTTGAAAATGGACCTGAAGGTCATGATGTTCAAGGTGATGTACACGTTAACAGTTTATCTACTTTTCTGAAGCATCTTCAATGGTTGTTTACCCTGAGAAACCAAGACAATGTAGAAAAAGGGCATCTTTTCGTTTCTGTGACATTTGACTTTGATTTTTAACCTTTTCAAGGTCACAAAAACCATTTTTCCATCGAACAGTTTGGACGTGAAATTTTACGCTCTTTTAAAATCCGTAGTCAAAAATAGGGGTTCCCATTTAAAAAAAGGGTTTTGACCTCCATTTGACCTTGAAAATTGACCTACAGGTCAAAATTGTTGGTACATTCAAATGTCCCCCTGGGTGCTGGTCAACCTTTGTTAGAACCTTTTCTTTGTAGATAAATTATTTTAAAAGATATTTTCGAAATTAGATTAAAATGACTCACCGTGTATATATCTTAATTATATATATCTTAGGGACTTAAGCCCTAAATAAACCCCTCTCAACCACGTTAGGGAAGGTTTAGGGTTAGGTTAGGTAAGGTTTATGTTTAGGTTAGGGTTAGGTCAGGTAAGGTTTAGGGTTAGGTAAGGTAAGGTTTAACGTTAGTTAAGGTTTAGGGTTAGGGTAAGGTGAGGTAGGGTTTAGGGTTAACTTAGGGTTAGGTTAGGTAAGGTTTAGTGTTAGGTTAGAATCTATCCCCTCCTGGGGTCACGTGTCCCTCTTTAATTATAATTAATTATAATTATTTTTAATTATAATTAATTTAAGGTATTAATTATAATTAATAATTAAATAAATTAATTATTATTATAATTGATAATTAAATAAAATATGTAGATATTTATATTAAAATTGAAAATATACATTCAATGAAGTTGTCAAAAAATCAATAAAAAATAATTAATTCTATGTTTTAATTACTAATTTATTTAATTATGTAATAATAATATTAATCAAATAATAATATCAATAATAAAAATCATAGAACTATATATGTAGAATGAGAAGGTTAAAAATTAGTCGAAATTGTGGGTAGGCGCGCGAAGCGCGCAGAGGGGCGAAGCCCCCTTGTATATATATATACATATATTTCTCTCATTGCTAGCGCGATATCGATCGAAATGAGGCGCGAGCTCGCTGGCTGGTTATTCCCCACTTTCGTGATCCGACAGCGCGTTTTCGCACCCCGCCAAACGACCGGATTCGAGAGTATATAGGACATTCGCAGTCACTGATTCAGCCCAGTTCGCCAGGGAATAGCTCAGGCTACACTCGGTGAACTCAATGGTCTCTCTACTAGCGAGCGCCACCTGCCGTACGATTAGCAAAAGGATACGTTACTAGAGGGCGCAACCATAGCCATACGCGGGCTCATAACCGACCTATCCTGGGCTAACTTGGGGAAAATCCGCCATACCGTCCTGATCGACACCTAAACGACACCGACTGACTAGACCGTACCTGTCGCAGCGTTGCCACACGTACGGTAATTACCGTATTTTTACGGTAATTTTGAGCAACGTACAGTATTCGGTTACCGTAAAAAATTACGGTAATTGTACGATAATTTCGATACAATGTACGGTAATTTTTCTTTTTTTTCCAAGATTTTTTTACAAACTAGCGTGGAATTACTGGAGGAAATATTCGATGATTTGAATTATCGTATATTCTGTAAATAAAATACATCCTTTGTCACTGACCACAGTTTTATAAGTTGATGTACCGTTATTTATTACGAATAATAAAAATAATTTTTTTTAACATTTTAAACCGCGCGCGAAAAGCATTGCACGACACGTCCGTTTACACTGTGCTTTACACCGCTTATGTTGTTCGCAGTTACCGATATAAAACCCCCGCTCACTGCGGCACTCTCTCTAACATACGTATCTGACACACAATCCTATTTTTATAGTCACACTTAGTTTCTTGTTTAGAATTGTATCTTATAGGAAAATATAACCTTTTTGTTACTTTGTTTATTAAAATACAGTTGTTGATTTCTTTTGCCCTTAAAATCGATGATGGTTAGACTAAGAGTTTGACTTAGAGTTGCACCTAACAGGCGCAACTCTGAATGTGAAATTTAGCCGACATAGATAATATTCGATAGGTACATATATGAATATTACTAGATGTCTTGCGCGCGCCAAGGCGCGCGCACCCTTTTAAGTTGGAGCTCGTATTTTGCATGAAAAATATATTTTTCATAAATTTTCCATTTTCAGTGTCCACTATAGCAGACCATGATGATTTACCATGATTTACAAAGATTATATGGTCTGCTATAGTGGACATGGAAAATTTATGAAAAATATATTTTTCATATAAAATACGAGCTCCAAAGGACCAGACAGCGGTCGGTTAATATATTTTCCTTCATTTCTCAAATTTTCAACGAGATATTTTATTTAGTTTAAAAATAAGAATTGAGTTCGATTTTAGGCCGCCTACCTCTGAGAGTATAGCCTTAAATCGATGGATGAGTGTAAAGTGATTGTTAAATTAAAAACCAATTTATAAGAAATATTAACTTTTATTATTATTAATTTTTAAACATAATAAATTATATTTTAGATATATATATATATATATATATATATATATATATATATTAAATCTAATTTATTCGGATTGAATGTTCTGATTAATTCTAATAAGCTTGTCACATGAGACGACCCCCTTAAATGTTCTGACATATTTTTAAATTATGCTTTCATTTTTTTTTTTAATTTCTTCATCATCCTCTTCTTTAATAATTTAGAATTCAGTTTTAAAATGACTAACAAATGAATGTGTGGTAATCCTCTTTTCTGAAGTTCTATAACGGATACGTAAGAAAGTACCTCTCCAAACAATTTTTTTTTTAGTGTCCCTAGAAAATAGAGTCTGCCGAACCCATGTCTGTAATGATTGGTGCCGCCATTAAATTTCCAACCATTCAAAATCATTTCCATTCAAATTTCCAACCAATCAAAATCATTTCCAACCAATCAAAATCATTGACGTTGACACTTCAAGTGTCAGAATGTAAACATACCAAAACAAAACCACAGCTGATGGTGGTTAATCCATACGGATTAACGCACACACACTCACAGTCGCCATCTTTTTTCCAAGTTCGGCAGACTCTATTTTTCTAGGGACCCTATTTTTTTTTAGTATTGCAAGTCATTGTTATAAATAAGTCTGGCTTTCCAAACTTGCCTACAATTGCCATTGAATCTTGATATAATTGCGTCATATTTCTAGGAGAGCCAACAAATGTTGATGGTAAAACAACCATCTTTCCAATATTACTATCAATTGCTTCAGTCCTATTTCGTAAATGATCTACTAATCCTTTATATGTTTAAGATCTTATTTTTAATTGATTATTTCTAAAATCATGAAGTCTATCTTTTTCAATTTTTACATAATTATCAACTAACCACTGTTGAAATAATCTTCTACCTAACAAAAATTTATTAAATTCGTCTCTAACCGCTATGCGATATTTTAAATAATCTGCCCTGCTGATTTTTTTTTTTTTAAGACGTTTATCTTTGTCATTGCGCATCATATTCATATCGTAACCTCTATATCCGTTTGGATAAAATATTGGATATGTCCAAGGTTCTACATTTGGGTTCAAACTATTAACTATTTTTAATGATTTTGTTGAATTATTATAAATTGTTACATAAGATTCTGGAATTTCACCTTCAGAATTGGTACTGAAAATTGCAGCTACCTCATTTTTTCGTTGAAAATTAAACCTTCTTTTGTCCATTCCCTTCTTTAAATTAAATAATAGTTGAAATTGAGGAATTTCTTCATTTCTTTGCATAGCTAAAATACGTTCCATTTCAACATCTGCAATCACTTTATAAGATTTTGTAAATGCATTTAAAGTTCTCATAATAGTTTCTATATTAGTTAAAAGTTCTAAAGCTAATGCTTTATTTTTATTTAATCTATATTCAATTGCCTCATTAGCATCATATATAAAAATTTGTCCATAAGATAGATTTTCACCTTCCTCTGGATATAACGCACTATTAATTTGATAGTAAATCTGACCTTTAATTTTAAAACAATAATTACCAGGACGTCTAGCATTAAATTTAATGATGTTAGCATTAAAAGGAACAAATGAAAATGAGTTATTATAAGTTCTTATGTTTTCCCGAAAGTGACCAGATTTATGATGTGATCCATTGAATAAAGAACGTAATGTTGCAGGGTATTCTGGCATATATTCACAAACAATTAACACCACCATGACCACAGCAGTCATTAAATGAATTTGTTCCTCTATATGTACCTTTCTTTCCTACAACATGTTTTGCAGTACAATGAATACATTTATGATTCATTTCACCTAAATAATTTTCTATTACGTCACACCATACTTTTAAATTTTCTTTTTGTAATGCATCGATTTGTTTTTTTATTTCCACGATAAAGACGTTGTCTTTCCGCATTTTTTTCTTTTCGAAATTTTAATCTTTCATCTTTTTTTTCAACGGAAAGTATTATTTTTACATTCTCATCAGAGAAGGTATTAGATTTGTGTAAAATTTGACCCCCCCAGTTTTTGTCAAATTTCCACGTTTTGGGACCCCCTGAACCCGAAAAATATGTTTTTACGAATGTATCTGTGTGTGTGTAGATTTTTCGTTTGTGAGCACGATAACTTTCGAAAGAATTGACAGATTGGATTGTCCTATGGTATACTCTTTAAGTGTCCTAAAATGAAGGTCAAGTTCGTTGGCCAGCCATTTTGGATAAAAATTCAAAAAGTGGGAGCATTTTCAAAAATTTTGAAACCACTTTTTTTTAATCAAAAAATTCTAATGACGTATATTCGTAGTACTCAAAAAGTCGAACAATTTTTCTTAATGACTTTTTTGGATAAAAAAAAATTGAAAGACATATCATTTTGAAAATCCAAAAAAATGAAAGATAACCTAAATTAGAAGTCAAACAACGCACGATATGAAAAAAAGTCTAAAGATGAAAAATATTTCTTTTTGAACGCCCTATAGGATCGGCAGAATAACTTTTTGAATTTCCTTAAAAAATCGAAAATTCAAATTTTGAGCCAAATAACGCGAGGGGCAGAGAAAATGATAAGAAACATAATTATTGGCCTTAAAAAGATCTACAAGTTCTCCTTCGGACATTTTTCAATAGGATGAGTAGTTTTAGTTTTAATCATGAAAAATATTGTTAAACAGAGCCGAGCGCGAAGCGCGAGGTTTAAATCAAATATCGAGCGCGAAGTACGAGTGCCCTGATGAGAGTGTGCTCCTTAAGGTCGATAGAACCTTAAGTAAATTAGTTAACTTTTGCATTAAAAGCTGTAATTTAATTTAATTTAAATTTAATTTAATTAAATTTTAAAAAATACATAATAATATAAATTACAAATATGAAAAAATAAATTAAAATATAAAAATATAAATTATATATACAAAATATATACTTTAATTAAATTTTTAAAAAAACATGTAGGTCCAAGCGTCCTGTAAAGCGCCAAGATTCACGAAGGGCAAAAACGCGCGAAGCGCGCGATGAGAATGTGCCCGCGAGGCGGCCAGATTTTTTCTCCTCCAATTCTTATTTCATTATTATTCATTTTTTCATAACTAAAATTGCTGAAAACCTTTAAATTTTCTTTTTGTAATGCATCATTTTGTTTTATTTTCACGATGACGACGTTGTCTTTCTGAATTTTTGCTTTTTATAATTTTTTCTATTTCGCCTTTTTTGTCCACGGAAATTATTTTTACATTCTCATCAGAGAAGGTATTAGATTTGTGTAAAATTTGACCTCCCCAGTTTTTGTCAAATGTCCACGTTTTGGGACCCTCTGAACCCGAAAAACGTGTTTTTACGAATGTGTCTGTCTGTCTGTCTGTCTGTCTGTAGATTTTTAGTTTGTGAGCACGATAACTTTCGAAAGAATTGAGCGATTGGATTGTCCCTTGGTATACTCTTTTAGTGTCCTAAAATGAAGGTCAAGTTCGTTGGCCAGCCATTTTGGATAAAAATTCAAAAAGTGGGAGCATTTTGAAAAATTTTGAAACCACTTTTTTTTTAATCTAAAAATTTTAATAACGTACGTTCGTAGTACTCAAAAAGTTGAACAATTTTTCTTAATGACTTTTTTGGATAAAAAAAAATTGAAAGACTTATAACATGTTGAAAATCCAAAAAAATGAAAGAAAACATAAATTAGAAGCCAAACAACGCACGATATGAAAAAAAGTCTAAAAATGAAAAATGTTTCTTTTTGAACGCCCTATAGGATCCGCATAACAACTTTTTGAATTTCCTTAAAAAATCGAAAATTCAAATTTTGAGCCAAAAAACGCGAGATGCAGAGAAAATGATAAGAAATATAATTATTCGCCTTAAAAAGATCTACAAGTTCTCCTTTGGCCATTTTTCAATAGGATGAGTAGTTTTCGTTTAAATCGTGAAAAATATTGTTAAACAGAGCCGAGCGCGGAGCGCGAGCTTTAAATCAAATATCGAGCGCGAAGCGCGAGTGCCCTGATGAGAATGTGCTCCTTAAGGTCGATAGAACCTTAAGTAAATTAGTTAAATTTTGCATTCAAAGCTGTAATTTAATTTAATTTAATTAAATTTTTAAAAATATAAATTACAAATATATAAAAATAAATTAAAATATAAAAATATAAATTATGTAATTTAATTGAATTAAAAAAAAAACATATCTTTAAGCGTCCTGTAGAGCGCAAGCTTCACTAAGGGCACAAGCGCGCAACACGGAGCGCGCGAAGCGCGCGATGAGAATGTGCCCGCGAAGCGGGCAGATTTTTTTTCTTCCTTCAATGCTCATTTTACTATTAGTCATTTTTTCATAACTAAAATTGCTACAAACATTTTCAAATCTCACAATTGAACTTACTATATTTTCCTTATATTCTGCATGTTCAGTACTATCTGTAAGAGCACAATCGACAATTTTATTAATGAAAGAAAAGTGAGAAAGACGTTTATTCTTAAATATATTTAATAAGTGTGATCTCATTTTTGAATGATTGTAAGTAACTGTATTTGGAAGAATACCGAAAGCCAAAGATGTACTAAAAGCAATTGCATAAACACCACAGTCGTAATTATTTTGCTGTTGCTGAACATTTTCAAAATAAATTTTTGGATTAAAAGGAAATAATCTTTCTATCTACCTTTTAACATCTGAATTAAAACAATCGTCATTTAAACTATAACTTTGACCGTTTGATTTTGAACACTTGTCATTCCCGTGCAGAAATTGCCAAATATTTGCCTGATTTCCGATTTGGGCCCGGTCGGGCACGCTATTTTGTGGCTGTAACTTGGTGAATATCTGGGTTTTAGGTCGAACCAAATCCACCGCCATATTTGGCACCGAAAATATGTTAAATATGGTTCCATCTAGACCCCAGATTCGAAGCCAATTTTGAAGATAGATGGCGCTCGCGTTTTGTGACTCAAAGTGGGTTGATTATAATCAACCCACTTTAAGCCACAAAACTATTGGAGCGCACAAATCTCCCAAGTTTCAATATAAAGTAGAAAGGTGAAAAAGTGGAAAAAAGTTTAAATAAGTGTAAAAAATGCCAAAAGCGAGGACAAAACGAGTGCGTAGGCATTGAATACGCAAAGATATTCCTACTTTACGTGTTCAAGATGAGAGTAAGTAAATTTATCAAATATGTTAAGATGAAACCTACCCTCGAAATAAGGTTATGTATTAGAAAATAAGAAGTAAAAGTAATTTATTATTTCAAAATAATTCTCTACGTGTAATTTAAAATTAGAATTTGAAAACAAAGATACATATATTTAAAAATACTTTGATAAGTTCGTTATTTATAAATTCTAGTTGTTATATTGTGTCTTTATATTATAATATTATATCTTAATTATATTTATATTATATTGTGTCTTTCTTTAAATATTAAATAAATTCAAATATTTTAAATTTTACACAGTTTTAATAGTATTTTATTTCATAATCCCTTTTAATTAAAAAAATAATGAAAATATATTTATATGGGCCCAATCGGGGCCAGACCGGGTTATCTATCTGGGCGCTGCACTTCGGCCCCGATCAGGTATCGCGTTTCATTTCGAGTCTGGGTCCATCTAGATAGCCCGATTTGGGCCAAGTTCTGCCCGATTGGGCCCCGATCAGAGCCATATTGGAATTTCTGCACGGGTTGAAGCTATCATAAATATGAATAACTCGTTTATCTTAAAATAAGCAAAATCACCGTTTGATTTTGAACACTTGTCATTGAAGCTATCATAAATATGAATAACTCGTTTATCACAAAATAAGCAAAATCAATGCCCTCTCTCGCTTTCACTTATAAATAAAATTTGAATATGTTTAGTATTCTGAGGAATATCCTTTATAAAGTTCGGTAAATCTTTCAATAAAGTACTTTGCATTTGATAACCAAATTTTTCATATAACAATTTGGAAAATTTTTCAATATGTGTATCATTTAATTTTCCATCATCTCCTTTATTATTTAATATATTAATTTCTTCTAAACTTAAAAACATGATTATTTACAAATACATAAACTGAAATAATAATCAAATGTGTATTATCAATAAAGATTGTATTATCCCATCAAATCATAAGATCTCATATGTGCTACTTTTTTCATACATAAAATTAAAATTATTGAAAATTATTAAAAATTAAAAAAATAAAATAAAAATAATGTAATATAATTTACTATGTCAAATTTTATTGTTTTTGTAAAATCTAATTTACAATTAAAAAACTTTAAAAAAGTGCATACATTTTTTGATACATGAAAATTTGTATGTTAAGTGTTGTAGGTTAAGTGTATCTTTTTGATTTATGTAAAATAAATTTTAATAATAAAACATACAAAAAATGTCAAATTTATGTGAAACTATAAATATAGAATAACATTTCAAAATTAGTTAAAAACATTTTAAAGTGTTGTTTATAATTTATTATGTCAAATTTTATTGTTTTGGTAAAATCTAATTTTGTTTATAATTTACTATGTCAAATTTGATTGTTTTGATAAAATCTAATTGAAAGTTAAAAACCTTTAAACAGATACAATTAACCCACAAATAATGTGTCAAAACATTTGAAAGTTCAAAACATTTAATTTTATATAATAAATTAGTTGATAGTTGATATAATAAAAAATAAAAAATTATAATTCTTACATTATATGTTACGATGCAAGTATATTTTTCATTAATAATCCTATATAACATGTATATTTACGTCTCACATACACTGAAAACAGACGAACACTCGCTACCATGAATTCACATGAGATGTACGCCTCACGTATATCACGTGATACGTTTCTTCTTTTTTTCTCTTTCTCTTCTTTCTTTCAGATACACCAATCGGCGATCTGCTTTGAAACTGAATTAACTAAACCAAGCAAATAATAGGCTTTCCGCTCCACGTACATAAAGATCGATCTTAGAAATTCGACTTCGATTCGAGAGTAACGATTGTGATAACGCGAGAGTAACGCTTTTGGTAACGCTTCTCACGAACACAAGCAAATAAGTCACAGAGTGAAAATGTCCGCTACACACACGTATGAGTCACACATTCATAAACTTGCGATACGATTCGAGAATTAATCGAATAGAGATTTCTTATGTAGATCTATCAATGCACTAGAGATATACACAACTGACCCTATACATTATCTCCCTATGTGTCATCTTTTTTTTCCGCCTTATCTAATTTACCATAGAGAAGAAGATATGTAAAGTCGATAATTATATTCCGCCAACTCGCAGGTGTCTCTAGTCCATTGCTCCATTTCCGAGTTGTTATTTTATAATTTTGAAGACACGTTCCGTACTATGATTACATAGGTCCAGAATAACAGGGATATAATTACTTTCCGCCTCAGTTCTTCTTCGTATAAATATTATAATTAATGCTCACTTTTACAGATATTACATTTCTTATCGCCGCGCTTACACTAACACTCACACTGAAGATTGTAGAATAGATTCATACGCATACGTATACTCTCACGTTCACACTCATACTAGAATTTTATTTAATAGGAGAAATAAAAGCATTTATATTTCTATTATTAAATTAGATCTATTTTCATTTGTCTTTAAAGTACCTAACCCTGGTAAACTGAAGCGTCCGGTGAGACAAATATTAGGCTAGAAAAACAAATGATTACACTTTATGTTATTAATGTTTATCTTTACTAATACTAGGTAATAGGATAATTTGGGTTGGTGTGCCTCTGAATGAGCTCCACCTGACACTATCCGTACATTATGCGATAGCCGTCCTCAGGACAATACTCTGGATTGGAACCTTCATCGAGTTAGCCCTCGATGTTTTATTCACGGATTAACTTCTCACGGGCCTAGTTTTAGTCCCGGTACAATGACATAGGCCGGGTTTATTTGCGAACCTTTGTCCATGCGCTTCTAGATAGCCTTCGTAGCCAGCCATACCTCTGGCACAGTGGTAGAGGTCGGGCTCTTTGCGAGCCGTCTAGTCCTTATGCTAGGTGTAGCCCCTAATACTCGTAGGAATCGGGTAGGGTAGGAGAGATCGGTGTGATGTTTTCAAATTAAGTGTCCATGTTCAGAAAACTGCCCTGGTATATTTCACAACTTCGTTCAATCACTACAAGGAACGTTCTTCTCGACGTGGAGCCATTAAAATTGAGTCACTCTCCTCTTCTGTGAGGACGAGTGATACAGTGGGATCCGAACAGCTAGATATTGCATTAGCTTTATGAAATAAAAATTTCATTAAAAGCGTCCTTTTCTAATGAATAAATGAAAGACTAGAAGATGTTTTCCCTAGAAGGCAAGGAAGAGAAAGAGGTTAACGTGAACTTAATGTGTGCTTGTTCTAAAAGGGAAATTCTCACGAGAGACCGAAATTTCCTAAAGTTCCACCTAAAGATTTTCCTACATTATTGGAGTAAAATGCTTATAACTCCTGTTTTCATTTTCATGCTTTGTGAAGATGAGATTACTCCTTTACTCTCTTTACTCGTTTTCTCTCTATAGAAAACAGAGAAGAGAAAAAATTAAAGAAATAGAGAGCTGAAATCTTGAAATATAACATTTCTATTTAAAAAGCACCTACCACGCTTCCTGACGATTATTTGAAAGCATTGTTCGACTAGAAGCAGATACTGATGATTTTCGAATTTTGTCTCGTTGTATCCGTATATGTTCTTTCGTTTTACTCCTTCTTTCACATTCCCGCCAATGACATGTGAAATTATCTGGCTCAAATATAGGCGGCGGTGATTCCAATGCAACTTGCTTCGTTAGTTTTCTCTGATTGGCACATTTACAAGAGTGTTTATCGTTTACTTTTGGAGGCTGTAACAAAATTAAAGTTTGATGAGTCGACATTCAACTATGCTAACATAACTGTAGAATATAGTGGGGCGAAATGGACATTTTTTACTATTGTGCCCTGTAATACTCGCAAATGAAAAAATTAATAAATAACTCAGGTACCATTGTAAACGTCACGTTTTTGGCTAAAACTTTTATGTGGAAACTATTTGTCTATAATGATTAGTATTAGAATAATAGACCTTGGAAAAAAAATTCAAAATGGCTGTTTCGCCCCACGAGGTGGGGCGAAGAAGCCATTTTATCTTAAGGCTGATGCAGGAGGGTCGAAAAAATGGTGAAATTTGAGAGCACACTCTAATTTTCAGGGCAAATATTGTCGACTTCTTGAGGCCACAGGAAGGACTTTTTAAAAGTTTTTTCAAGTCCTGAAGGGAAAGCAGGCTCAAACTTAGGGGACTTGCTTTATCGATTTTTGATTAGAGGAAAATATCGGCGTAATTCAATAATTTTACCCTGAGTATTTACCGATCACACACACATTGACAGCAATGGACAAAATAGCCGGCGGCGGTAAATACACCAGGTAAAATTATTGAACTACGCCGATATTTTCCTCTAATCGAAGATCGAAAAAGCAAGTCCCCTAAGTTTGAGCCTGCTTTCCCTTCAGAACTTGAAAAAACTTTTTAAAAGTCCTTCCTGTGGCCTCAAAAAGTCGACAAAATTTGCCCTGCAAGTTAGAGTGTACTCTCAAATTTCACCATTTTTTCGACCCTCCTGCATCAGCCTTAAGACTGAAAATCTAGGAAAATCCATTTTTAAACATGAAATTCAAGTGTTTATTACAAAAAATCGTATTTTAACATTAAGGTTGTATGTAAAAAAATCGATCTCTGGTAGAATTTTTTAAAAAAGGAGCTATATTTAAATAAAATGATGATTTAAATGCTAAATT
The DNA here is from genome assembly GCA_904066015.1 of Synergus gifuensis. Taxonomy (NCBI): domain Eukaryota; kingdom Metazoa; phylum Arthropoda; class Insecta; order Hymenoptera; family Cynipidae; genus Synergus; species Synergus gifuensis. The sequence goes on along the minus strand of CAJFCO010018066.1, from coordinate 81,553 downwards.
AATTTCAAATTTTTTGACCTTACCGATGCGGAGATAATTAATGCCAAAGTTGACTACTTTAACATGTAATTCATGAGGAATGCATAGGCACTCTCCAAATTTTCATTTTTAGGAACTAAATGCTCTGGTAGAGAATTTTAAAAAATGTCAGTATTTTTGCTGCTTCAAAGTACAAATTTTTGAAAAAAAAAATCAAATTTATTCACCACGTACTTTAATAAATAATCTAATAAAATACATTGAAATTTTAGTAAGTGTCAAATGGATAACCGTAACCGTATCGGAATTTGGCAACACTGTTCCCTCTCTCAAGCTTACTTGCTATAGTTACTCAATATTTCATGTTTTTGACAATTTTTTGGTATTTTCCACTGATTTTATATTGACGACAGAAGATTTTACTTTCCTCACTCGACGGCGCCCGACGGAACCCCATTATTTTACGGGGATGCAATTGAATTCAACCTTAAATTCTCAATCACTCAGTATCAAAACAGTATTGTGGAAGTTTTGCGATATTTCGTTTCGGACATTTGTGCGTGCTCTAGTGGTGATCTCAAAAAGTACATCGCGAAATTGTTGAGCATCATTGTTTCTAAATGATAATCAAATGGTTTTTTCGCCCCGTGGCCTGGACGCCAAATCTTTCTTGGATCAATAAAACAAAATCAAATATACCTAACGATGAGGAATAGTTAGGGCTTTCTTGGTCAACTGATTATTAAATTGAATTAGGAATTTTTTGGTCAACAAATTTAATTAACGCGACATAAGGTAATTTTAAGGTAAGAGAGATGTTATTCCTGAAATATAGTGAACCGGAACTTTACCTTCGGCTAGCACGGCTCAACGTATTTTGGTAGAGGCGCTGGTTCTTATCATTAAAGATTTCTTGCTTCCAAGAAATACAACTCAAATAAATTCGGATAAAAAGATTCTACAATGCGTTTATTCAAATAATTGGAATCGACACAAATTAAAATGTTAGCGTTTCATTAACAAACAAATCGTTTCTCAGAAAAATTCTCAAGAGAGTTTACATATTTTACATAATTACAAGTGAATAATCTAAATCAACGATGAAAACCAATAATTAAAACTAATAGTTAAAACTAATGCTCAATCCGAAACATTCCATGACTTAAAAAGAAAGATTAGGTGTTAGTGAAAATTTTACATGATACGCAATTAGAGATTATGTGGTGAAATCCGCAAAGAAAAGGGACTCAACGAATCACAAAATTGAGGAAAAATCAATGAAAAACGGGGCTAACATTTCAGATAATTGGGGAAAACATCATCAATAAAGGGGCAAAATCAGAAATTCAGACCTCTGTAGCCTGGACTACAGAGGTCTCATTAGCTATGCTGGAGATTGACCGCGAATCCTTCTCAAGCATGAAGTTCCACTGTGTAGAGGAAGTTGATAATAATCACTGTAGATGGAGCTTGGCGGCAATATTCAAAATCCTTCCATCTCATCAAGCCAAGAAAATCTAACGCAGTTAACGCAAGATCAATCATCTAGACAAAAGAGAATTAGTGGCAATATTTAAAATCCTTAAGTCGAAAGGCATCAAGGAATCTCCTTAGACGTCTCCTTGGATATCGATGATCCTTTATGTTCTAGATGATGTTGATCTCCGAGAAAATATTAGGTGCGCAACTTTGCTTCCGCAGATTTTTTCCAAAACTTCAGGCTTTATTCTTAAAAAGTGATTACTTATTTATGATTCAAATTACTGTCCGTCACTAGCCACTACTTTTTGCCATCTTGCGGGCAATTGTCTGATACCATCTTGAAAAAACGATGCGTATTTTGAGGCGATCCACGAATTGATCCATTCTTTGACTTCTTCATAAGAATGGTAATGCTGCTCAGCTAAGCCATGTGCCATCGATTGGAACAAATGGTAGTCGGAAGGAGCAATGTCTGGAGAGTACGGCGGGTGGGGTAAGACTTCCCATTTCAGGGTTTCCAAGTATGTCTTGACGGGTTTTGCGATATTTGGCCGAGCATTGTTATGTTGCAGGATAACTTTATCTTGTCTCTTTTGGTACTGTGGTCGTTTCTCCTTCAATGCACGGCTCAAACGCATCAATTGCGTTCGATACCGGTCCTCTGTGATGATTTCACTCGGTTTCAACAGCTCATAATACACGACTTTCTTCCACCGCCATGCCGCTCCTCAACATCAATATCACCACTCTTAAAGCGTTGAAACCACTCTTGACACATTCTTTCACTAAGAGCAGCCTCACCTTAAACACTTGAGAGCATTCAGAGAGCCTCAGTCGCAGTTTTCTTCAAATGAAAGCAGAAAATCAACACTTCCCTCAAATGACGAGAATTTGGCTCGGAAACTGACATCTTCGATCGAGAATACACTTCTGATGCAAACACAAATTCTCTAATGTGGTGCTGTCGTTATGTTGGCTGATGTCCAAGCTTACTGTATGCAATTTTTGACCTGCCTATTTCAACCGACATTTACCGCTGCAGTCATTTATCGGAAAACGGCGGAAGAAAAGTTCCGCACCTAATAGTGAAAAAAAAAACAGCCTTAAATTACAAAATAAAAATAACATAGGTGAGAACGAGTCATGGAGTCTGTGTGAGCCTAGAAGCGCCAATTAAATAAGAAAAATCTCGGCTCTTGCGTGTTGCAAAAATTGCAACATCGCAAAACATATTTGGTTCCAATCAACCGCCGTTAATTCTCTTACATTATTCTTATGATTCTATTTCTTGTTAAAGCATTACGGAAACTATCCAGATGACAAGGAATTATAATTGGAATTGTGATAATATTGTTCGATTGGATTTGCTTGTGAAAGATTCTGTTATATGTCGCTTAGTTTTTCGAATACTACAACATATGTGAGAACGAAGAAAATCTAAGTGAGACACCTACCTAGTATTCCTTATTATTAAACTCTTTTTTAAATATTTGAAGTAACGATGTTCTGTTAATTTGTTGAATAGCGTGGAATTAATAAGGTTAAATGATTTCAAAGTTCCTTGGCCTACTATTCAATTTAATTTTTGTTAATATTTTAAATATTGACTATTTTTTATGTCGTGAAAAAATTCTTTCTAGTCCCACTCGCGCTGCGAATCGAATCCAGGTCTTCAAAGGGACGGATCCAGGTGATTGTTTCGGGGGGGGGCGTCACCAGAGTTGGTTGGGAGTTACATGATCCAAAATAAGCAGTAAACTTAAAAAGTGGAATCCACCTTCTATTTATGATAGCTACCGCAAGTGTGAGAATCTAAAATAATGAATGATTTTATAGAAATTAAAGCCTGGGTTTTCGTGGGAGGGGAATCGCTCTATCGCTCTCTTTTGGATCCGCGCCTGGGTCTTCAGATTGCCTGTCTTTTTCTTACCCACTAATTGTCACCTACGGAGAGACGAGATTTATTTTTCACAACTCTCTACAAGTTAATAGCGACATTATACATACATTCTTGTAAGACATATACCCAAAACGTATTGATTAAGATTTAAAGTAACGATGTTCTGTAAACTTGTTGAAAAGCGTGGAATTATTAAGGTTAAATGATGTTAAATATTAATTGTTGGTCTACTATTCAATTTAATTTTTGTCCTACTAGAGTTCGACAGAGGAACGTAGAACCTCAAAGTCTTCTCGGATATTGTGAAAACAAATATAAGAGAGACTGGATTGGTGAAATTGGTGGTGCCCAGAGTGACAGTGGAACTTCTGGACCTTGACAGCTCGACGACCAACGAGGACATAAAAGAGGTCTTTAAACGAGAATTAGAAGGAGAAAACGGAGAAATCAAGGTCTCAGTTTCTACACCTAACAGGAGAGGACATCTGATAGCCATTATGGAAATGAACGAGCAGGTCGCAAATAAGTTATTAGAAACCTCCCGCATAAAAACCGGGTGGATAAACAGCAAGATCCGGAAGAAGATTCTTGTCTTGCGATGCTTCAAGTGTATTGGGTATGGACACTAGACCAAAGATTGCAAGCAACCAGATTGAAGCCCCCTATACTATAAATGCGGCAAAGGAGGAAATAAGGTAGACTTCTGCAAGAAACTACCGCAGTGCGTTGTAATGTGATCGGTCTCTGACCATGAAACTACGACTCGACAATCTTAAAAGTTTATTTAACATTACAAAGGAATTTAAATTTTAATTCGCCAGTCATTTATTTGATAAATGAAGATGAATTCCAAAATCTTATAAGTCCTGAAAATCCTATAAATAAAACAACTACTAGCTCAATGTCACCTTAAGGTCATGGATCTTAAAGAGCACAGCGGAGAGAATCGAGACCAGATTCATATAAGAAACAATTTAATATATTTAACAAGAGAATGTATTCGGGTATCAAAATAAATTACACAATCGGAATTTCAAATATGTTATATAACAAGAACACGCGATATGATGGTTAGATAGTTACGTAATCATGTAATTGAGATTTCAGAAAATTGATTAGTTTGTAATAGGATCCAACTATACCGAAATTTAGTTCGATAATACTAAATTAGTTATTTTAAATTGACTCGAATTTAAATTTCATTTAAATTAAAAGAAAAATTTGAAAAGGTTTGAAACGGAACGAGCATGTGGCAGGCACGTTATTTAACGCTACAACCATGCCAGAATGTCGTTAGAATTAGAAAATTGCTGAATTTAAATTAATGTCACTGAAATTAAGTAATCAATACAAAATCAATACGCGGAACACAACTATGATAAATACGAGCACTCCCGAAATGATTCAAACAGTAAAGAAATCAAAGAAATGTAGAAAGTGGTCAAGTATGGCAAAGTGACTCCAAAATCACAATTCCAAACTACTACACTGGACAACAAAATATGACCTATGTCGGGTTGGGACGAGATATATCATTTCCATGGTAGTTTTCTGCGCTGAATCCAAATCTGACCTCCATTTTTTTCGTTGATCTCAAATTTTTGAGTTTTCTTGAGTTAAAAATTTTTTCGAAAAATCACAAATCGTGTGATAAAAGGGTGAAAAAATTTTTTTCACGAAAAGCGATACATGCTTTCCATGCGTTTTTTAACGCAGAATCCATTGGTGTTTTTGTTTCTTCGATATCTCATATAGTTTTGGAGATATTTTTAAAAAACAAAAAAAAACACCAGAAAAAATGAATTTACAAAAATCCTTATATTTAAGTGAATAAATTTTATTTTTTAGTCTCTCAGGTCTCATTCTCTTCGTTTTTTGATGCAGAAAAAATTTGAAAAAAGTTGACAGTTCCAGCTGTAACGGTTCGGAAGTTACATGACAGAGAACTTGTCTCTTTCTATAGAGTTCCCAATTTGACGGTTTACAAGTACTCGAGACGAATCATTGTACTTTTTCTAATATCTCATTGCAGTAATGTCTTTAATATTTGCAACAAGAATAATAATAAAAATTAAAAAATTTTTTAAATATATTTATAAGCTGCTACTTATACTCCCTAGAAACTTTTTCTTTTGCATGCTCGACGGTGATGAGTATTTGGTTCATCAGTCATGAGCCTCCAGCAGTAGTCTGCTAAAGCGTTCACACTCCAGTTACCTTGGTATCTCTTTTCGATTTCAGCGATTTCTTGATGAAACCGTGCCCCGTGTTCATCACTGACGGCCCCTAAATTTTCTGGAAAGAAGTCCAAGTGCGAGTGAAGAATGTGAATCTTTAGTGACATGTTCACTTTCATTTCCTTGAAGTTCTGCAGCATAGTGTTTATCAGGTGTTTGTAGTTTCTGGATTTTGTGTTCCCCAAGAAATTTTGTATGACTGCTTTTACTGACAACCAAGTTTTCCTCTCAAGGTCCGTCAAGATGAAATATTGCAAATATTGAAGACATTACTGCAATGAGATATTAGAAAAAGTACAATGATTCGTCTCGAGAACTTGTAAACCGTCAAATTGGGAACTCTATAGAAAGAGACAAGTTCTCTGTCATGCAACTTCCGAACCGTTACAGCTGGAACTGTAAACTTTTTTTAAATTTTTTCTGCATCAAAAAACGAAGAGAATGAGACCTGAGAGACTAAAAAATAAAATTTATTCACTTAAATATAAGGATTTTTGTAAATTCATTTTTTTTTCGTGTTCTTTTTGGTTTTTTAAAAATATCTCAAAAACTATATGAGATATCGAAAAAAAAACACCAATGGATTCTGCGTTAAAAAACGCATCGAAAGCATCTATCGCTTTTCGTAAAAAAAAGTTTTTCACCCTTTTATCACACGATTTGTGATTTTTCGAAAAAATTTTTAACTCAAAAAAACTCAAAAATTTGAGATCAACGAAAAAAACGGAGGGCAGATTTGGATTCAGCACAGAAAACTACCATGGAAATGATATATCTCGTCCCAACCCGACATAGGTCATATTTTGTTGTCCAGTGCTATTAATCACTTTGATGTGCTTACCAGAGAGAGTGAGGAACGAAGATCAAGGCGGAAGTTCGTTGACAGCTAACGGAAATCAGTCAGCCGCCATCATGAGAATTGAGTCCATTACAGCCAATTGCAGCAGTTATCCAAGTCATGTGACTAGTGACGTAGTTCAACAAAGTCATGTCACTCGTCACCAATATGGCTAGTCGGTAATGCGCACTGCACTTGTACTTCGGAATGTTTGTAACGAATCACGGAATGACTGAGCATTCACTAAAGTGTCTCTAAAAATTAACTTGTGCCAGTAGAGGAACATTCGACAGGTAGTTTTCATCCCCAGTCTTCCTAATAAAGGAATACGGAATTTCTCCTATGCACGTGGCTCCATGAAACATAGCTGTCGACTTACACAGCTGGCCCACGGGCCGAGAGACGGCGGAATCTGGTGTTTGGCGGGAGTACTGACGTGGTTTGAATCGCTGATGTCCTGCATTCCTTCTTAAAGATCTAAATCCTCGGTTTCCTGACATCCTTCGTTGGTCGGAATGGCTCGAGGTTTACATAAAATATATTAAGGGGTTACACCACCATGAGCTTTTCAAAAAATCGATTTTTTTTGTTTAGATAAATTGTCTATACTTTTAAGAATATTTTAAGCGTTAGCAATTTATTACAAATTTATTGAATTTTGGATAAACAAATAAGTGAGTGAAAATGGATTCAAGGAGATTGACAGTGATTCATGGATTGATTCGCACTAAATATGAATAATTTATAGATAAAAACCGTTTTTTAACTAAATTCAAGAAAGACAATAAAAAATTTGTTATTTTATAAACAAATTTTATAAAAAATTTTATAAACAATTCGTCCGCCATATTGGATCTGCCTTTTTTTAATTTTTGACTTCGGATTCGTAATCGGCGACTTCAAAAACCCCTTTATACCAATTTTAAAAATAATCCAAAATTTATTTAACATACTCGTCCGCCATATTGGATCCGCCATTTTGTTTTTGAAATTTTTGACACCAGATTCGTAATCAGTGACCCCAAAAACCAGTGAGTGACAGAATTTGGCCCATTTTATGAACATTTTATAGTTCTAGCCAGCTTTTCGCGATTTGGTCTCATTCGCGCCGTACCGTTTTTTCTCTCGCGTTTTTCTCGAAACTACTTTTTTCAAACTGGTGTACATGATATCTCAAGATCTACTCAACCGATTTTGTTAAAATTTTAAACACACGTTCTTTATACTATTGTCTATAGTGTGACGTACGATTTTTCGGTTGGGTGCCCTGTTCATAAGTTATGTATTTTTTAAACTCAAAATTTCTATAAAAATTAGAAATTTTTTTTTAAACAATTGTCATTTCTACAAACAATTTTTTTTATTTTTTTCCCTACGTCACACGATAGCAATTTCCTTTATAAATAAGCAAAAAAAAATTTTTTTTTCAAACAATGCCTGATCGAGAAACTAGGTACACCATCAACAAGGATTTTCAAAAAAGGGTCCTACTCATTGGCTCATATTTCCGCCGTTTTTAAATTTTTTAAATTTATCATTGATTCAAATTATACAAAAAAGTACTATGTATATATGTATAATAACAATTATTTTAAATAATTTATGACTGCGTCAAAAAAAATGCTTATTTTTATACCTATTTTCCCACGCGCCAGGGTGGTGTAACCCCTTAAAGAACAATTAGAACCTATTTCATAATTTCGAGAGTGCTCCGAAAGTTCGTGGTGTGGCTCTCTTTCTAATTGTGAAATATCTGACGACGCGAGTCAAGACAACTCTTGTCTCCGGTGCCGGCTAACTATTTCTTTGACGTTACAGAGTAAAATCTGTAACGTCAGCGTTTAAAGCTGAACTTTACGAGGAAGGAGACACACTCAGCCATATACCAGGGACAGGTACATGTTTTGTGTAGGTCAAGAGTAGAGGCATTTCCTATGTTAGTTGCTACCCCACTCCCAACGACAGAATCCTGGACTTCCAAGGAAAACTGGACTTTCTTAAAGACGCTATCCGCGAGCAAGAAGGCAAGTTACTGGTGGCCGGCAATTTTAATGCAAAAGCGATCGAATGGAGCATGCCGAGTTCAAATTCAAGAGCGAAGCGGATAATGGAGTTCGCTGCTAGGACCGGACTAATGGGCATACGCCAACTTTCAGATTGTTAGGACAGAAGGGAACGATATCAGACATTACTTTGATATCAGAACCCCTAGCCCCACTAATAAAAAAACTGAAGTGTTATTGAAGACTACACTGGTAGCGACCACCAGTATATCAGTTACAGCTGAGGGAGGTATCCTCGAACCAGGATACGCCAAGATGAGCTACTGCGCTGGAATACAGCAAAGCTCAACAGCAAAGTGTTCGATAGAGTCATGCTGGAGAGAGAAGAAGCATTATCAAGCCTGAATGAGAGGACTGAGCAACCTGATGAAGTGGAAACCATAGAGGAAGATACGTTGCAGCTAATCCACCGGGAATGCAATGAGTTTATGCCCTGGAAAATAAAGCGAGACAAGAGACGCTTTGTCTATTGGTGGTTCAACGAAATAGCTGACCTTCGCCGTTAATGCTTATAAAGCCGTCGAAAGGCATCTCGAACCAGGAAGAAACGAGAGAACAGGGAAATAACCCAAATCGATGTGTAGTTTAAGCATACAAAGAAGAAGCTACGGAAAGCAATAAACAGAAGCAAAACTCACAAATGGAAAGATCGCATCAGAGAGGTGAAAAACTTGTTTTTCAAATCTTGTTTTAAAAATCCTTCTTTACAGGAATGTCACCTGAAAGTTCGGAGCTCCTTTAGTATGCTAGTCAATTGAACCAGCCATTGTTGACAAAATTGTCGATAAACTCTTCCTTACCCAGCCGGTGAGGCCTAGCGATTGAACGGAGATCTTGGATAGTGAGATACTGCTTTTTACCACAGTGGAACTCGTAACAGCAGTAAAAGGCCTTCAAAATAGGAAAGCCTCAGGACCAGACGGAATCCCAGTGGAGGCGCTGAAGATAGCGGCCCGTACTTCCTTGCCTCTACTACTAAAAATGTATAACGCAAGCCTGAAAGCAGAAAAATTATCTCTGAAATGGAAGACACAAAGGCTTTGAATACTTGACACTGAATACAACTGGGAAATTCCTCGAGAAGGTGGTGCAACCCCGACTGGAAATAGCCATCAAGGAGGTCGGTGACCTATCACCGAGACAATATGGGTCCAGAAAGGGTCGCTCCACAATGCATGCGATGCGGAAGATCGTGAAAACCGTCCAATCTGTGCAGAGCGGTGGCCGACAATCCAAGCAAATTGTCCTGCTGGCGTCGTTGGACGTGAAAAACGCCTTGAACTCCGCAAGGTGGATCGACATGATCGAGGCATTGGAAAGATTCATTTCATAATACCTACTGCGGTTAATCCAGAGCTACATGAAGGACAGTAGTAATGAATTCAAGCGAGATCTTGATTTTCGAGATCTTCTTTCGATGTTTTCTTTTCATTTTCAAGAAACTTGAAAAAATTATTAAAAGGCACTAAAGTCGACTCTCGTAAATTGAAAATTAGCTTGGATTAAAATTCTCAAAAATTGAACACTTCATAAACTTCATGGCAAGAGAATATTGCAGTAACGTATACTCGAAATAAGCATAAAAGGGGACAGCAATCGTTTTGAAAAATTTTTACACTATGATTTTATAAAATTGTTCGAGAATGTTTTTGGACAATGAGTTCTCAAAAATCAAGTTTATAAAAAATACTTAACCCGCGTGGAAAAATTTGAAATAAATATTTTGTTGCAAAGCCGTTGATATAAATTGAGCTAAATATAGACTGAAGTTCAATTTTGAAAATGAGAAAGAGAAGAGGTATATTAATTTTATTTTTTTAAGATTTAGATTAATTAATGTGTAGAAAAAACATAAATATTTCAATAGGAACGTAATTGAATTGATATATCATATCACATACGAAATTATAATAAAATATCTACATATTCTCATATGATAAATATATAAATGTTGTTTTCCAATCCCTAACAGGCTCAAAGTTTAATCTAATGTTCTGTGTGACGAATGCTAGATACTATATCTACAGTGAGATTATGTATCTACTGTAAAGTCACTAAATATTCACGATCACACTCCGGTAGTTTTTCGAACTATTTTTGAAAATTTAGAAACTCTTTTATGGCTGATGCAGTTTAAGCTGTAGTATTGAAATCCATTGTTTCATCTTCATCATTGGTCTTGACTTCCATCTGGTGCTCTATTTCGTTTCCATCAGCTTTATTAATTATTGCCGTCAAATTTTCCGTGTCAATCTGACAGCCTTCAATCTGAGCAGCTTCAATCGTCATAAGAATTTTTTCCATACTTAATTTCCATGCTTAATCCATGTCATTTATGTTGCTAATATTAACTGTCTAAAATTATTATTTTTGTTTTTAAAGAAGTGTGGACAGACGTATATGGTTGATTCTCAGATAATTGTGATTTTTACAACTCAAATTTTAAAAAAATTAAAAATGCTTTAAAACCTATGTTTTGGGTACTATTGTTCCCTTATTATGCTAAGAATTAAGCCTGTAATGTAGGTCTACTACAACTTTAATAGACAAGAAATTAGGTCAAAAATTGAAAATTTCAATACTTCGGTATTAACATCATTAAATTTAATTATATTAAATTACCATATTAAATTAAATATATTAAATTTTTTATAAAATATATTAAAGTATATCATATATCTGTTAAATAAATTCTATTATTTTATCATTGATAAAATCAGTGAAATTCAGTGACTTTCCCCTTACCTCGCCAATTCCACGGTACTGTGCTAGTTTAGGATTAGCCAATCGAAGTGATAAAAATTTCAATTATAAATATACTTTTGCTCGTTTTGAGAAAAGCGAGCTGGCGCTCAAATATTGGCTTTGAAATAAATAATGTAGATTATTCATTTAATTTAAGTAAACTCTTGATTTGATAAATTCAGTATCTATATATCAATATATATATATAT
>CAJFCO010018066.1:38255-59783 GCA_904066015.1 Synergus gifuensis | reverse complement strand
ATATCGTGGGGGCGCAAAACAACTCAGGCTGAAATTAAGTTGAAAATAAAAGAAAACATGTGATTTATTAGACAAAAGAAATAAATGTGATAAGAAAATGTGTACAATATAAAAAAATGATACAGATAGCGAGAATATAGGAAAAGATTTGTTCGAAATTTTAGACTATGAGATTACATAATTTAACCTGTTAATCATGACGTCACGTCTTTATGTTAGTGTGACTCATGTTACGCAACTCTTTATGTTAGAATTTCGATTTATACAATAAATTCGTATGACGAAATTAATTAACAAAAGGTTGAACTAAAGATTATAATTCTTTAACAATTGAATGAACAGTAATGGAAAGAAACGGCATAAAAGCAAGAAAAAGAGACGGCGCTATATCACGTATAGGTGTGGCACGTCGTTACATAATCTTTATGTCCAACTCAAATTTGTTACTCGAAAACTTATGATTTTACATATCAGAAACAATTAAATGATAACTTATATGTAGAGTTTCAGACTTTACCTAACATCCACAAAATATTATCCTAATACTCTAAATTGCAAAGCAAATTTGCCCTTATGCCATGCATGGGCGTTGGAAGAACATGTTATGTAACCTTTTAAATTCCACAAAACTCAAAGAAAAACTCAACAAAGTCGGAGAAACCATAAAGCAGACGCCTACCTTATTTCTGTAGACCCAAGATGATTTTAAGTAATCCAAATTGGCACAAATTTAGGCACTTTATGTTCTCCAAATACAAAACTCCGAAATTGTAATGCGAATTACAGAACAGCCAGTGAGTAACTGAGTATTAGTAGCGATTCTCGTCTGGGTGTGCAGTTATCGTCTTACGTAATGTAAGTCCATGAGCAGCTGCTCTCTGGTGGCGGACAAAGTAATATTGCACAGTATGATGGCTGCGTCTATATGTTGTGACAGTTTGTCAACAATGTAATTTGTGCACAAGTTTAACTGCAAGTACCTGCAGTTATGGAGGATGAAACAAATAAATAAATACGCGCAGACGACTGAACGCATCCCAGACGGTACTGACGTGATTCGTAAACATCTGTGAAACCTTGATTAAATTCTTGGATTTCCAGAAACTCAGTAAGCTCTGCAAAGAACTAAATAACATTTCTTAACCTAGGAATTTACATTTCAATCTCTTTCATTCCTCCACACTAACACTCACACATTTAAATCTAATTGAGTTACTGCTGGCTGTTCTAATTTACTTCCCGTTTTTAGGTTATAGCAATCTGGGAACAGGATCAATAAAGTAGTGAAATTTCATAACGTTACAGTAATCAATGTTTATAAATATTTTAGTGGACCAGCAGGAATAATTTTTGTAAAAAAAAATTTGACAAAAATTTTTTAAACAAATGGAATTTTTTTAGTCAGTTAAAAATTAATTAATCATTGTTAATAAATATTCCATTAAATCAATAGTAATAATATTTAATAAAAAAATAAAGGATTTTCGTAAAAAAATTATTTAAACAAATTTAATTAGTTTAATTAATTGAAAATTAATTAACCAATGTTAATCAATATGCCATTAGACCATTAGTAATAATTTTTATAAAGAAAAACGTATTTTGGAAAAAAAATTATTAAATCAAACCAACTTTGTTTAAATAATTAAAAATTAATTAAACAATCTTTATAAATATTCCACTAGCTCAGCTTTTCAACGGTATATCAACTTTTTAAAAATCTTCATCCAGTGAGATTTTATAGCCAAAAAACAAAACATGGCTCAAACCACCCGACTCTCCTGTATTTATATACAGGGTGTCATTTTAATCTATGGCCCCAAATATCTTCTAAAATACTTTATTAATACCTGGGTGTGTTTGAAGGGGTGTTGTGATAAGAATCCACAGCCTAAAGGCTACACAAGAAAATTCATCCGCGCATAGTGTTCAATATTTTCGAAAAATGATCATTTTCCTGAAGGAGAAGGTCGGAAAATATTCACAGATTCTTCACATCTTATCAAAAATGATTGTTACTGTCTGAGTGTATTTAGGGTGGGGGGGGGTGTTGTGATAACAATTCATAGCCTGAAGTCTACCAGAAAAAGTTCATCCGGGCACAAGGTTCAATATTTCCGAAGAATGATCATTTACCTAAATGAGAAGACACGAAAATATTCGGAAAAATGCACCCAATCTTTTTTCAGATACTTGACCTTGAGTTTTGACCTTCACAAGGTCATAAAAATAAATTTTTTAAAAGAATTTTCCTACAGAGCATTTCCCGCTCTTATGTAATCCATGGACTTATTCGCAGTCGTCAAAAACAAGAGTTACAATCTAAGAAAAATCGTCCTCACATTCAAATGACCTTGAAAATTCACCTGAAGGTCATTATGGTCAAGGTGATGTACACCTTAACATTACATCGACTTTTCTGAAGCATCTTGAACATTTGTTTACCCCGAAAAACCAAGACAATTCAGAAAAAGGGCATCTAGTCGTTTCTCAGACATTTGACCTTAATTTTTTACCTTTCCAAGGTAAAAAAAAAATTTTCCACAGGTCATTTTTGACGTTAAATTTCCCACTCTTTTCAAATTCACAGTCAAAAATAGGATTTGTCATTTAAGAAAAGTGTCCGAACTCATTTTGACCTTGAAAATTGACTCAAGGTCAAAATTGATGGTACAGTAAAATTTCCCCTTCGATCCTGGTTAATCTTTGTAGGAACCATTTTTTCGTAGTTAAAGTAGTTTAGAAAATATTTGGGGCCATTGATTAAAATGACTCACCAGGGTGGGCCATTTTAATCTCTCTAGCTAAATTTCCAGGAATCTAAGCAAGATAGAGAGAAATGATTTAGACAAAAGTTGAAGAAGACAGAGGGGGACACACAATGGTGCCAACCCCATTGACCTTGAAATCGATTTTCAAGGTAATTTCAAGGTCAAAGTGATTTTCTTAAATGGGAACACCTATTTTTGATACTGGATTCAGAAAGAGCGGGAAATTTTACTTTCAAGTGTGTACCCAAGTCATCGCCAAATTTTAACCTTTAAGCTAATTAAAGGTGATTTAAAATTATTTTTACGTGAAAACATTCTTTTGCATAGAAAAAACCCAAGCATAACCTAAAAAAGCTCAATTTAGTTGACCTTCATCAATACTTGATGATTTTTATTTGAAAATGTCAATTTCTGTTGAGAAAACTGAAACATAACTTAAGTAGCTGTAAAGTTGTATCTACCTTTGTGCTCACTCAATGAGCACTTTGCTTCCTGTAAGAAAATATGATTTGCTTCCTCATAGAGGAAGCATTAAGTATTCTTTACATCAACATTAAATTTTGATTATTTGAGAAGTTATATTCGAAAAATTCATTTTCGAAAATTACAACAAAACACAACTTTCTTATTTTTCAATGAAATGCATTAATCTTATAAGTCAATCGATTCGACTCGATGTAAGGAATCTTTATTTTCCTTAGGTCAGCTTCGAATTTTGAATATTAGAGAAGTTATAGTTGAAAAACTAATTTTTTAAAATTAAATAAAACCATAACTTTGTAATTTTTCAATGAAATGAAATAATATTATAGACCAATCGATTCGTCTCGATGCAAGGAACATTTATTTTCCTTACGTCAAGCCAAAATTTCGATTATTTGAAAAGTTATAGTCGAAAAATTAATTTTTGAAAATACAATTAACCATAACTTTGTTATTTTTTAATGAAATGCATTAATAATATAGGTCAATCGATTCGTTCCGACACAAGGAATCTACGTTTTCCTTACATCATCTTTGAATGTTGATTATTTGACAAGTTATAGTGAAAAAATGAATTTTAAGAAAATTATAAAAGTACATAAAACTTGTAAAATTAAATATTTTGTTAAACCATTGTAAGAAATTCAACTAGGTGTATAATGAAATAACTATGCAAAATTTCATCAATTTATCTCTACGCGTTTTCAAGAAATTGCTGGATCGTGACACACACACACACACACACACACACACACACACATCCGGACAATTTTTCAGGACATCATATTAGATATATTGACATTAAAATATGTTGAAAAAAAACCTTTTTTAGGAAACTCGATTTTGTCACCACCACAAAGCTTCTTCTATGAGGAAGCAAAAAAGACTAAACTAGTTAGCCTTTATCAATATTTGATGATTTTTACTTGAAAATATCTGATGAGAAGAGAAATTTTGAAAAACTACTGAAACTCTATTATTAATTTACTATTTTAATTTGATTCGTCACCCTTACAAAATTTATAATACTAAATAATAATCAAAATCTTAAAGACATGTTTAACGAGAAAAAAGAAAAATTACTAAAACTGTATGATTAATTTACATTTTATGATTTTCAAAAATTTGAAACCAAACGAAGCATAAAAATAATGTATTCAAAACTTGAATTAAATACGTGTGTAGTAAGAGTTAGATCGAAGACATTCTCATCTCATCTCATCTTAACAGTCACTTCTCATCAGTCTTGAAGGTTTCAATTGACATTTTACCATCAAAATTTTGTAAAAGTGACTAACACCTCAAGACTGTACGCTGAACGATTTCCTGATAGATGATATAATCTGGGTCGATTAACACTAAAGAAGGAATCGGGAACTGCCTGGGGAGGAGGTGAAATCACAACCACCCATTTTTAATATAAAAGTAACAAGGGTTTATTTACCACTTACTTTAATCGCGCACTTGACAACTCAGCTGGACGACACAGCAGACCAGCTGACTAAATTGCGAAACGTCCGTTCACTACGTTAACCAAAGCAAGAGAGAGCGAGGTGGCCGACCGACGACTCACAGCATCGCTACTCGCCGGCTCGTGCCCCCGCCCCTACACCTGTATGCAGGCAACCTATGTAACAGCCATGTTACACCCCCCTCCATGTGGGAGTTTAGGTCCATGACCGAAACTTTCCTTAACAACGCTAACTCCGTTTTCAAGTCCAAAATCTCTATTTCCCTTAAAAGGCTTCTAACATCCCATCTACACTCGATTAATTTTTACTTCAACCTTAAATACTTCTTGGAATTCTACATTTACATTTCCCAAATTTGCTCTAATATATTTGCTTTTATCATGTCTAGGACTCGTTAGATTTTGTCTGTATCTATACGGTCTATCGTTACAAAAACTGTCGTAGAAAGTATATCATTCTTTAGGTATTAGCTTTTTAGAAAATTAGCAACTTTTTGCCCCTATACTAACTGTTAGTTTCGATGATTCTTCTTTTTCCTTTATCTCCATCCTTGGTTCTCTCTACGTTTTTCCAACCTTGGTTCCATTCTTATTCTGAAAGATTTAAAAAAAACAAAACTAAAATATTGGATCCGCCATTTTGTTTTTGAGATTTTTGACACCAGATTCCTAATCAGCGACCTCAAAAACCAGAGAATGACAGAATTTGACCCATTTTATGAACATTTTATAGTTCTAGCCAGCTTTTCGCGATTTGATCTCATTCGCCCCATACTGTTCTTTCTTTCGCGTTTTTCTCGAAACTACTTTTTTCAAACTGGTGTACATGATATCTCAAGATCTACTCAACCGATTTAGTTAAAATTTTAAACGCATGTTCTTTATACTATTGTCTATCGTGTGACGTAAGGTTTTTTTGGTTGGGTGCCCTGTTCATAAGTTATGAATTTTTTAAACTCAAAATTTCTATAAAAATTAGAAATTGCTTTTTAAACAATTGTCATTTCTACAAAAAATTTAAAAAATTTTTTTCCCTACGTCACACGATAGCGATTACCTTTCTAAATAAGCAAAAAAAAATTTTTTTTCAAACAATCCCTGATCGAGAAACTAGGTAAACCATCAACAAGTATTTTCAAAAAAGGGTCCTACTCATTGGCTCATATCTCCGCCATTTAAAAATTTTTTTAATTTGTCATTGATTCAAATTATACAAAAAAGTACTATGTATATATGTATAATAACAATTATTTTAATTAATTTATGACTGCTTCAAAAAAATGCTCATTTTTATACCTATTTTCCCACGCAACAGGGTGGTGTAACTCCTTAATGAAGAAGACCTGTCACTTGGAACATTGAGAAACAGGGAGGATAAGTTCGCGAGTACTATGTTAAGAGACGAACACTCGAACAGAACTATACAGGACTCCCAGACCCAAACGAAATTAGGGAATTAGGAGCCATGCCAAAAACTCTAATACCAACAACAACTCAAACTCTGACAGATACTCAGAGACCGGTGGAAAGAGACTCTGACAGGACAAGGCAAGAGAGATGCCTAGACTCACAAGAGACACCGTAAGAGACAACCTAAAGAAAATTTATTACCGAATAAAAAGTAAAGACAGAGTAACCCGCGAAGACTTAGAAGAAATGCGAGCAGCTAAAGACGCGATTGATTGTTATTTAAAAAAATAAGAAAATTAATATTTAATCCGGTCGATTAATTGAATTTAACGAGGATAGAACCGAAATAAGAAACCCGCGTAGAGAAAATATAGAATCAAGATATTTTACAAAAAAGGCACGAAATTGGGAATGTGAAAATAGAGAACCATACATGGATAGGTCGAGTATGAATAGATCTCGTATGTAGTACGCGAGAGAAAGGTCGGCGCGTAGATCTTTAACTATGCGAAACGAAATAAATGGTAGACAAGAAGGTTGTAACGTGTGATTACGCCTGTGTGCGTACCGCTCGCACACTCGTTACCGAACCTCACAGTCGTCATCCCCGCTCCCGTACTCCTGCATTAGACTCTTATTACATAACTTCTGTCCCCTCTCCAAACCGTCTGCTCGCCAGACAAGTTCCATAAAACCACCCGCAGGAAGACAATTCCTCAGTCTAGGTGGGCGCGACTCACCGAGTGGATCGGAGAGCTCTCGCCTGGTGAAAACTCACGTTATTTTCCTACAAACAGAAGCAACTGTGGTAGGTAAAGTACCGGCGAAATCGCAAGTTATAGGCGCACCTATCCTTGTAGATTTCCGTACTCTTTTGAAGAAAGAATTGCCAACGCTCAGGCGCGCCTGTCGATGTTTATTCTCTTTTAAGAGAAATGCCATGCTATAGGAGCTACCATGCTTGACATTTCTTAAACGTAACTTCTTCTCTATCCGTTCACCGTTTCTCCGTTCTTTCCCTCTCTCGTTCGAAAGGTGTACGATTTATATAGTCAATAGGATCACCTTAGGCTATAGAAATCCATGCTAAAATATTAATAAATAGGAGCATCTATTATTAATATTTTCCACCCAAGAATATTTCTTTATCACAAAACTCTCATATACTTCTCTTGCAAATCCTGTCTAATAAATCGCAAAATGATAGAAATTAATTTACACTCAACAGGCGCATCTGTGAGTGACAAATTAAGCCGACGGATAATATTTAGTAGGGGCACTTACAAATATTATCTATAAAAACGCATTAGAGATCCATACAACCGAACCTTACTCTATTTTTCCTATCAGTCCTCCCTTCTCTCCGTACCGTCAAAACCGCTGAAGTAAGAGAACTGAAACGATTAATATTGTATTCAGCAAAATCGTCTGTATATCTAATTCGTTCACGAATCTGTCAATTTGTACTTTGTCTGACAAATCCGAAATATCTATGATTACAGGACGAATAGTCACTTCATCCGTCTTCGTTCAGACAAACTCATTCAACTTCAGACACATTCATTCAACTTCACACAGACAACAAAATCAACCACACATAGATTCTTTATTCACTCTTTCTTTTGTTATTTTATTAAATTCACTCAGTTAGATTTGTAAATTATAGGGAATAAATATTGTTATTATAATTTCCAGTAAAACAAAGTTGTTCGATTTTCATTTAATTATCTTTAAAACCTGACCCTGGCTCGACTGAAGCATTCGATAAGATAATTAAAAATAATAAGATCTTTCAGAGAAAATCGGAACGTTACAAGGTGAACCACCCCAACGGTGGGATACAATCCCAGCCACGTATTTCCCAAATGGCATGGTACAAATACCATTCCAAATAATGCCTGGTTGGCCGTTTAAATTTTCCAACAACAAAGTGGACGGCCCTGCCCAATTTCTGGAAGACATTGCCAGGTTTAAAAGAGGTTACAAGATAGATGATCGCGATGTTTTGGAAAATTTGGATGCGTTATTAAAGAAAGAGGCTAGAGATCGGTTTGTAGTAAATAAAAGATCGTTGCGTAGTTTAGATGATTTTCTTTCGAGTTTTAGAAATGCGTATCTGGATGAAAGATTCTTAGAAGAAACGCATCAAAAAATAAAATTTTGCAATCAAAAAGAAAATCAAGACTTAGGTTCATATCTCACAGAGATTAGAAAATTAGGGTATTCTAGTATATAAATTCCATAGTATCCTAAGCCCTAGGAAACCGCTAGAGTGGGAGTTGCGAAAAGCATATGAAAACATACCTCTGATTTATAAAACTTATATTAGGAGATACGACTTTCAGACATTCGAAGAGCTTCTAGAAATAGGAAGGGAGTGGGAGGTAGAAAGTTTAAAGTCGAAAATTAGAGGTATTAACGGTGACAGATACAAAACAAAAACCAAGCGACAACTATTCCGACAAGCGTCGAAATAATGAAAGTCAATATTTCGAAAATAGGAATTTTAGACAGCAGCAACAACCGAATAGGCAAAAGTATGAAAAACAATGTGGAAGGTACCAAGTTGGGGAAAACTCAGATAGGCGACAGGAACAAAACCGAGAAGCTAGTGTACAGATTAGCGAAATAGAATCAAGGGGTAACCAGAAACCGGAAATAAGAGCGATAGAGCCATCTAATAAACCTAGCGTACCCAAATTAAAAACTAAAGCTGACCCGATAGTGACAGAACCCCCAAATAGAAAACCATGACCTGTGAGAAATCTCAGAGAACAAAGACAAACCTTTAAATGTTATATGTGTGACAAACCTGGTCACATTGCAAGTGATTGCCGTTACAGGTATCAAAATTCAGGAATCTAGAGGGGCGGGCGAAGGGTAATAAACTACCTGGAGCCAGATCACCCGAAAACTTAAATTCGGAAAATAACGGCAAAGGAGAAACTAGGTTTCACTTAATAAATAAATTTGAGGAAAAATTATTTAAGTTATTGGTAGACACAAGTGCGACACACACATATGTAGGTAGAGAACTAAAGGAAAAAATAGAAAAATCAGGGATATTAGTATCGGAACCCGCTTCGCGAACCGTAATAGTTGCGAATGGGGAAGAAGTAGAAAAAGCAGGTCAAGTTTCGATTCTGACAGAGATAGGAAAGGAGAAGAAAAGACTTTTAGTCAGAATAGTTCCCGAATTAAAATCAACAGGCATACTAGATACTGATATGATTAAAGGATTGGGAATTACGCTTGATTACGACAAAGAAGTCTGGTGGTTACAAGATAACCCTTTGATTAAATTCAAGATGGAGTCTCAGCCAATAGCCCCCCCAGAGTCGATTAAAATCGACAGTCTAAATCGAGAGTCACTCAATCCACAGCCTAATTCAAAGATAAAATTCGGGTGTAAGGTTAGTTTAAAGAAAGACAAAACAACCGTACAGGAATCGGGGAAAACAATAGATCCCAACTTATCAATAGCAGCAGAGAGAGCCTAAACTGTGAATGGGAAAACCCAAAAATCCACCCCAAAAGTATCCGAAATTCCAATTAGTAATCGGTTTGAATGTCTTAGTAAACTAAGGGAGATAGACAGTGACGAAAGGGAAAGTTCGCGAGTAATGGAATCGTGAAATTGTGAAAAGACTCTCAATCTTATCAATCCTGGCTCTGGAATCATCTGTGCATGACGCAATACTTCCACTTGAAGCTCTTCCTGCAGTTTATCTTGAATATATCCTGGAGCTAAGTTGACCTGATAAACTCCAACAGTCAAGTCTTTCAAATATCCAAACGATTGTGACGTGGCTTTTTAATTAATAAAATTATGTCTCTAAGTCACACACAAGACAAAAAGAAAGGGAAATTAAGATATTTTGGGCGCCAGTCCTTTCCTGGGACAATCATAAAACCATGCTAGTTATAGTCAATAAATAAAAAAAATAATCAGATAGATTCAAATAAATAAGATAGCCTCACTAACTTTTAATTCTTTCTTGGGATAGATGTTTAAAATAGTTCATGAATTAGGAATATAACTAGCAAAATCTATTAGGTATTTATAAAAATAAGCGAAAGAACAAAAAAAAGAAATTATAAAAATTAAAGCTAGACAACGATAGAGGGGGGTGGGACGTTAATTAGCAAAGCTCGTTTTAAAATAAGCAAAATAACAGTTTATTAAAATAAATAAAATTAATAAAATTAACTAGACAAGATAAAAAAAAATCAATTATATAATAACAAAAGAAAAAATAAAATGACTAGCAAGCACAATTGGCAAGGGGAATTAATAAAATAAAAAAAAGAAAATATAATATTATCAATAATTAAAGATAAAAATAATTCGTATGATAGGGATGATCTTTATAACATTAATGGAGGGTTCAAATTAAATGTTAAAACATAATTAAAGAAATAAGGATCATTACGATGAGGAAATTTACATTATTTGGAACAAGTTAAATTAATATTTTACTAAGCATAGTTTCGGGGTTTAGAATCATTAATTGGGGATCATCAGAATCACATTATTAACTAGCTGTGAAGTTGTATCAACTTTTGTGCTCATCCAATGAGCACTTTGCTTCCTGTAAGCAAATATGATTTGCTTTCTCATAGAGGAAGCATTAAGTATTCTTTACATCATCATTAAATTTTGATTATTTGAGTAGTTATATTCAAAAAATTCATTTTCGAAAATTACAATAAAGCACAACTTTCTTATTTTTCAATGAAATGCATTAATCTTATAGGTCAATCGATTCGTCTCGACGCAAGGAACCTTTATTTTCCATACGTCAGCTTTGAATTTTAAATATTTGAGAAGTTATAGTTGAAAAACTAATTTTTTAAAATTAAATAGAACCATAACTTTGTTATTTTTCACTGAAATGAAATAATATTATAGACCAATCGATTCGTCTCGATGCAAGGAACATTTATTTTCCTTACATCAAGTCAAAATTTTGATTATTTGAAAAGTTATAGTCGAAAAATTAATTTTTGAAAATACAATTAACAATAACATCCTTATTTTTTAATGAAATGCATTAATAATATAGGTCAATCGATTCGTTTCGACACAAGGAATCTACGTTTTCCTTACATAATCTTTGAATTTTGATTATTTGAAAAGTTATAGTGAAAAAATGAATTTTAAGAAAATTATAAAAGTACATAAAACTTGTAAAATTAAATATTTTGTTAAACCATTGTAAGAAATTCAACTAGGTGTATAATGAAATAACTATGAAAAATTTCATCAATTTATCTCTACGCGTTTTCAAGAAATTGCTGGATCGTGACATCCACACACACACACACACACACACACACACACACACACACACACACACACACACACACACACACACACACACACACACACATCCGGACAATTTTTCAGGACATCATGTTAGATATATTGACATTAAAATATGTTGAAAAAAAACCTTTTTTAGGAAACTCGATTTTGTCACCACCACAAAGCTTCCTCTATGAGGAAGCAAAAAGGAGACAATTTTAAAATTATTATATGAGGCACATTTCATGGTTTCAGCACTCCGGATTTATATTTAAGAATTAAAGGGAACACATAATCATTATAAATGGGCAACAATAAATTGAATAATATTATATAATATCGATTCAGCCGAGGAGTTAACAAATATATAGTAATTTAACAATAAGAAGCTCGGCTGAATCGTAAAGAAATACACTTTGACTTTTTAAGCCGCAAACAGCAAAACCGTTGGAATTCAGAATACTTTCTAGTTTGACTGACACTTCCAATGTACAATATTATAATGATTAATCAAGAGAAATGAGTGTTAGTCTAAGCGTCGCTTTTCGATAGAATTAATTAAAAAGGGGGGAAATCTGACTGCGCGTGAACCGTAAATTGGTATCTAATGAGGGTAAGAAGTAGAGATCGCCCCTGAAGAACGTTTCCCATTGGTCTGCGCTGTCGTCTTTCCTTCTCTCCAAAAGTCCTCTTCTTTCCTCGCAGAGCCATCAAGTCGTTTTCGCAGAGGAGAAATTCTCTCCTCTCTGTACTCAAGAGAGGGGATCAAACGTGGCATGATGTAAGGTGAACTCCGAATTGCTCCAACATAAAACAAAAGTCACAGAATACTCCTTTTTTATTTTCAGAGCCCAAATAAATTTATGATAAGATAAACCTACCGACCTATTAACGATAGGGGTAGTAATTTTTGTCCTTCCTCATTTGAACAAGCCTAAGGTCTTGGAAGATCAACTAAAAAGAGATGGGATACTCGGAGACAGCGAAAACCAGAAGAGAAATCGATTAGAGGTCACCAGACAGAAGAAGCCTCGCTAGAACGGAGGTGACGACAGATCTAATCGATGACGCAATGGAAGTGGATCCTGCGAATCTCTACTCTTAATCCTTATATATTAAGAGGCTCGCAGTAGTTTACATAGAGGGGGGGCTAAAAAAATAAACATCAATAAAATTATCCTTAAATCTAAAATTATAAGAGACGAGGAGTGCCGAATTTATTAAAAGTGTCAGTCTTTATTAGAAATTATAATTGGGAGGATTCCACGATAAACGTGGAAAGTCTTGTACAAGATGAGAGTTCAAGCGCATTCACTGTTGAGCATTTCTGACTGGCAGTTTTTCCTCTTCTACGAGCGCTTGAACAACGTTCACCTCCTAAGGTCTCTGTAGCAATTCTCTGGTCAGTTCTGCATTCGTACCTTGCATCTCAGTTAGTGCATGGTACCTGTGTATTATGGCACCAGCAATTCCATATAAATCGCCGAGATTGTGAAGATGCGGAACGCGTATGACTTGAGCGAAGAACTTGAAAATGGACTGACAATTCCTAGCCTGAACAATTTCTTGTTTTGTTCACCAATCTGGATACATTTGCTTCTTTAGTCGGCAGTTGACGTTGCTCTTGTTGAAGTAGCGTAGGCATTTTTCATTGAATACCAAGATTTTAAAAGAGCTCTCTGGCATCTCGATAGCCTCTGTCAACCACAACAATCGATCCTTCAGGGAACCACTCTCTCATCCTATCTTCATTCCTTTCAAACTCATTTCAAAGCATAGCAGCATCGTTGTTCCTGCTGTCCGAGAAGTATGGTCCATGAATATCGAGTATGTATCCATTTTATGACACTATCAGTGCAGGTTTCATTAAATGGCGTCCTTTATGCACACAATATGACTGCCGTAAAGTGCGGAAATTGCTACTCTTTTCGATGTAACTGTAAGTTCCGTCAATGTACACGATAACTCTTGGAATATCTGGATTCGGATTGTACAGCTCATTTGCAAACTCAGTCACATGTCGTTCGATATATTCTTTTGGCGTAATTGAATCAAAACCAATATTTCCAGGTACAAATCGTAGTATCAAGGATTGCCTAACAGTAGCAACAGCAAGACTTACAGCTTGTCGACTTTTATACTGAAACACCAATTATAAGAAATCATCGATAAGTCCTTGTCGCAACTTGCACAAGAACATTAGAAGGTCCTTAACAAGGTACTGGATTGAGAAAAGTCAAAAGTTCAAGAAACTTTTCCTTTGTAATAGGAGAAATAGAGTGGAATTCATCATTTGTAAAACTTTTTTCGTCATCAAATCTTGTTGAATTAATTACCACGCTGCGAAGTCCCTGCAAAAAAAGATGAAGTTGCTGACCTTTTATAATATAGAGCCTGTTAATGAAAGGTAAGCCAGGCAACAACGGCCTAGATTATCTAAGTGATGTTGGCGAGATCTGACATCTACTGCAATATAAATATTTTTCATGCAATCTCTCCCTGGAGAAGTCCACTAGGTGTACGACTGGCAGGTGCCTCTACAGCCGTACACTTAGCTAAAGGATACGTTGGCTCATAACTGATCTATTAATTACTCAAATCTTCCCCAGGACCAACCTGTGGAAGATTTCGAACTGGGGAAACCACTTCCTTAGAACCACCTGATTTGTGACCAGAGGGCGCCATCATGGCCACCAATCAGGCAAATAAGGTACGTCAACCCAAACTTGACCTACCCCTGAATCTATCCTGTCTATCCCTGGAACTGTTCCCGACAACCCACTTTATACCTGACCAGAGAGCGCCACCATGGCCAAATATAGAGGTAAAGGGTGCGTTGACACAAAATCAACTTACCCTGAGGTAAGTCCTGTCCAGTCGGGTGGCACTTCAATAAAGGCCTGTAGAATGAATGTGACGTGAGAACTGTCCATAGCCGCGAAGGGCGCTGGCTGTACTTTTAGGTCGATTTTGAATTAAATGCATGGGGAAAATACAAATTCGATTTATTTTAATTAGTAAAACACGTTTTTTGCATATATTTATCTTGGGAAAATATTTTTTAGTATTCCAAATATTCAATAAATTAATAGATACTAATGAAAAAATGAAAAAAAAAACATTACTTTCATGACTATATACGAATACACTTCTCAAAAAATACAAATAATAATTCTACAAAATAAAAAATTATTAGCATTGACATAGTTAAATATCGTAAACTGTTAAAATAGTAAATTTCAAATAAATGTATAATAATTTTTTGAACATTTATATAATTAAATTATAACATTTTATATTTTTTTTTAAGGGCATTGCATTAACGAACTTTAAAATTTGTGTGCCTACACCAGTGGGCGTTTCTTATGTATCGGGGTATCTGATGGGTGTAGACAATATGGCTGTACGGGAAATGAGAGACAGATCGAAATTTCACACCGGGAATATTATAATATATGCACAACTCCTGCATTTATGGAAAATTCGAAGGTGTCACAGAAAATTCTTCCAACTATGCATCTGTAAGAGAGAATTCCGTGAAAGATTCCGTAAAAATCTGTATTTTTTATAGAAAGTGGTCGAAACCTCAAGCATACCATCGGAAATCGCAGCCATATTATCTGTCACAGTAGACAATGTGATTGTATGGGAGATCACATTTCACGCCGGGAATATTATAATTTATGCACAACTCCTGCATTTATCTAAAATTCGAAGGTCTCACAGAAAATTCTATAACTTCCAACTATGCATCTGTAAGAGAGAATTCCGTGAAAGATTCCGTAAAAATCCGTATTTTGTGTAGAAAGTTGGTCGAAACCTCACGCATATACTATCGGAAAATGATAAAGTTTCGACATCTATATAAATTGTCACAGCTGACAAGATGAAGGTGCGCGGGAGATTAGATTTCACGCCGGGAATATTGTAATTTCATGCATAACTCCGACATTGACGGAAAATTCGAAGGTGTCATAGAAAATTCTATAAGTTCCAACTATGCATCTGTAAGAGAGAATTCCGTAAAAGATTACGTAAAAACCCGTATTTTGTGTACAAAGTGGTCGAAACCACAAGCATACCATCGGAAATCGTAGCCATATTATCTGTCACAGCAGAAAATGTGTCTGTGTGGGGGATCAAATTTCACGCCGGGAAAATTGTAATTTTATGCATAACTACGACATTGAGGGAAAATTCGAAGGTGTCATAGAAAATTCTATAACTTCCAACTACGCATGCAATTTACCTAAGGTAAATTACATGGTTTTTTTTACAGTAATTTACGAAGTATTTTACGTCAAAAATAACAAATTGATATTGAGTGGTGGTGTTTTCCACGTAAAATACGTAATTTACATAATTAGAAAACCATGTAAATTACGCAAAAAAACTTCGAGTGAAGGTGCAGTCCCATGTCGGCAGAAAACGTCGGCGTAAAAGAGAAACTCATGAGAGTGAAAGAGACACACTGATCTGTCTATCTCTGTCACTCTCATGAGTTTCTGCTTTACGCCGACACTTTCTGCCAACATGGGACTGTATCTTGAAGGTTCCGTCCCATGTCCGCAGAAAACGCAAAGCAGAAAATCATAAGAGTGAAAGAGACAGGTAGATTTTCTCTCTCTTTCACTCTTATGATTTACTGCTTTCTACATTGCGATTTCTGCTACCATAGGACGGCACCCTGATGAGTCAGGGTGACATCCCATGTATCCGGATGCGTTGCGTTTTTGCGCAAAACCATGAGAGTGAGTGTTGATTATTTCCAGCTACCTCCCCCGGCAGTTACTATACCCCATGCTTTTAGTTTTAATCGACCCCGATTATAAAATGTTTTTCACAGCAAGAATTAGATATTCAAAACAATATCTAAATTTTCATCTTAGTCTTAAACAGAAATTCAATCTGCAATCCGCAAATTGAAGATCTATCGTACCAAATAGCTTTCAGATGTTCAAACTTTTCCAAATATGTGATTAATAAAATTTATTTGAAAAAATTCTCAATGCACTTTACGCTTTGCCTGATTTGTTCGTAGCGCTTTGCGCTCTGGAGTATCTTTTTAATACCAATAGTTATGTTTCTTATCATTTTCTCTGTATCTCGTGTTAAGTATATGGCTTAAAATTTTAATTTAAAATTTTTCAAGAAAATTCAAAAAGTTGTTATGCCAATCCTGTAGGGCGTTAAAAAACTAACATTTTTCATCTTGTGACTTGTTTTTAATATCGTGCGTTATTAGGCTTTAAATTTACATTTTCGTACGTTTCTTTGGAATTTTCAAAAAAGAAAAAATTTTAAAACAAAGAAATACAAAAAAGCAAGCAGAAACATATACAATGCGGACAAAGTGAATTTAATAATCTATAAAACCTCTTTATAAAACATTCAAACAAACAGCTACTAACAATAAGAGAGGTAGACCGGCAAAATCTGACGAACCAAAGGCAAAACCAAGTCGCATTAGCGACTTATTGTTCTGATATATTGTTCTGATACTAAGTGATTGACGATTTTATGTTAAAATACGATTTTTTGTAATAAACATTTGAATTTCATGTTTAAAAAATGGCTTTTCCTCGATTTTCAGTCTTAAAATAAAAAATTGAAAAAAATTAAATTTAAAAATTAAATTTAAATTAAAATTAAAAATTTAAATTTAAATTTAAAGAATCAATAAAAACAGCCATTTTGAATTTTTTTCCCCAAAAACTAGAATTCTAATACGTTAAGTTTGCAATGGTACCTGAGTTATTTATTAATTTTTTCACTTGCGAGTTTTACAGGGCTCAATAGTAAAAAATGGTTATTTCGCCCCATTCTACTCTATATAATAATTTAAACAATTGCAACATATGTACGTACCGATTGATCATCTTTTAATATAGGTTTTAATTCCTTTTCTTCAGCTGATGTATTAATGGTAATTTGTGGTGTGTTTAAATTATCTGAAAATCAGAAGTACAAAATTAATTCTACATTTTAAAAAATTTATCATCTCTTAGATTTTTCAGTTATCAAAAGTATCATTTTATTGAAAGCAGTATTTTAATATTCAAACAAGTGTGCTTTATTCTTTAACAATAGTATGTACGGTACATAATGATAGAAGTGGAAAAACAGGAACTTTTCCGACATTCCACACTTGTATGTACCTAGTGAATGCACCGGACCGAGACGAAATTTAGTTCCAAAAAATCCCACAAATGAGTCAAACCGCATCTTGGATTTCCAAAATTAATATTATACATAAATCTAAAATATAGCATCAAACAAGAAAGAACTTTAATATTTTTGCAAACTTCCTATTTTTCATTTTGTTTATTGCCATTTATATATTCTTGCATGTTTTCTTAGAAAGAATTCTATTGTTGAACTCAATTAAAATATCGCTTCAATATTATAGGAAGTCGTTGCAAAGTCTTTGTAGTTTCAGTTACGTATTTTAGTTAATGCTTTAATAATGTTCCCAAAAATTTTTATAAAAAATTTGTTAAACAATGATTATGTTTAATGTGTTTTACATACGCGATTTGGGCGAAACTCGAGATATATGTGGAGATATCATTAAACTGAAAATCTGCCAAGGAAAAATGTTCATAAAATAGGCCAAATTCTGTTACTTACCGGTTTTTGGTTTCGCTTATTACGAAACCGGTGTCTAAAAATTAAAAAAAAAATGGTGGATCGAATATGGCGAACGAGTATGCTAAATAAATATTTGATTCTTTTCAGGATAGGTACAAAGAAGTTTTCGAGGTCGCTGATTACGAATCTGGTGTCAAAAGTTTCAAAAATAAAATGGTAGATCCAATATGTCGGACGAGTATGCTAAATAAATTTTTGATTCTTTTCAAAATTGGCATAAGGGTACCCCAGCAACCAATAAGTAACAAGATTTGACCCATTTTATGAACATCTGTTACGACCCGAGCGAAGGGTAGATGTTACATTAAAATAGGCTAAGGATGAGTTTGCTGATTATGTCAGGGTGGTAAGGCCTGACTTTATTTTTATTGTGTGTACGTTGTCACTAAAAATCCTATGGGGATTGTGTTATTCAAATGAAATACTGAGATTTTGACAATAGGCAATTTATTATAAAATGAGATATTTAAATGAGTACAGAAAGTTGATACACAAAAATTTATGATACTTCTCGCCTGACAAGGCAGGAGAAGAAATGGGGGTTGTCGCTTGAGTTTCTATCAATTGGAGGACAACGGCAAGATTCTCATGCAGAGTTAGGTTACTAGAGTAAGGGCTAACACTTAATGCCACTCCACTTACTGGCCGAGCGATACACGAACCACATCCGAAATCTAATCCACTCGTAAGTTCTTTTCCGAATGTTAACACAACGATTCTTTATTCGGAACCGACTTATACGACGACCGTACTAGCGTTTAGTCGAAGGGACTTCGTTCACTACATAAATACTAGACTGTGAAAAGTTTGGGTGAGCAGCGCGCTCAACAGGTATAGACGCAGCACCAAATGCGCAAATCGCATCGCTACCACAAATTGGAGTAGCTTCGTTTCCAGTTTGGGCGAGAAAGTGTCCCAAATAGGGTATGCTGTCGCACCAACGTGTCGGTAAAGTAGTTCGCACTAATTTGGGTAAACAGCAATCCCCAGTTTTGGAGGTTCTGATTTCCTAAGGCAGCGTGCGTGTTTGAAACGTTATTTGCATTGTTGATTTTTGGTTATTTTTTAATATGATGTAAATACAATTTGTGATATACGACCTGCACTGGCAATGAATAACTTCTTAGAAAAATATAATTTTCTCCAACTGCGTGATACCTTCACATGTAAGTATAGTATTCATTATTTGAACCTTGTTCAATTTGTGTATAACCTAAAAATTTGAATGTCTATGTAGCTTGTGATTAACTAATTAATACAATAACATAAAAAATAGCATTTTGATAATGTATTTTTCTCAAAACACATAATAATATTCTTTTCTCATTATGTGACATGTGCATGTACTTCATTTTTCTTCTTCAGCAAGTGGTGTGCAGGATACTCAATTTTTTTTACTAAATGATGATCAAGTACAATCTATATTAAAAAACCATCCTAAAGTGGTTATTAATTTTATCTCAAAATTCAATTTCCACAAAGGGATTTTGCTACAAAATAGTTTGCAAGATCATACTTCAATAGAAGAAATGGAAGTAGACAGTTTTGTGAGTGAAATAGTTGAAAATAGAGTTGAAAACACAAGTGTAGCAGGTGATGTACTTCATTTTACAATTATCATAATCAGTTATTCAAAACTGTGACAAGTAACACATGAAAGTTCTTTCTGAATTGTTTTTAATATTTAAAATTTTCTGAAGTTCTTTTTTCTTTATATTCATAATGATAAATAAATCGTATATATTTCCAGATGAATTTACTTTCAAGGAAAACAAAATCTTTCACCTGCTAAATAGTAGTTTGCTAGGCCAAATAGTGTTGGGAAAATATGATATAAGATGTCCAAAACAGTGGATTATAATAAATTACTTGATGTAGTCATTTTGAGCACTATAAAACAAAATTCAGTGACGCACAAGTAAGTTTTGTTGAAGTATAAAACTATAACGTATAAAAGAGAAAGGAATAAAGTAGATATATAAAAGTATAATAATTTTTCAAGTAAATATTTAATAATAATTGTACAGTATTATTTTTCAAATCTTATTGAAATGGCGAATATTAAGATTATTATTGCTCTTTATTCTTCGATACGATTATTTAGTGAAATTTGTAAATATTGAAAAAGATTAAATTAAAATTAAGAATTTACACATAGATATTATTACGATCTTTTAAAATATCCACTCAGATTGAACGTTTTTTCACTTGCATTATGCATAAAAAAAGTTGGTGCTTTTTATTTATTTAACCCTTAGATTTTAAGTGATTAATATCATTATTAGGCATGTCTGAAAAAATGTAATATGTGCAATTGTTTTGATTCTATTGCAAAAATTATAATTATAATTTATAAATAAATTTTTCTCTACTAAGATTTTTGTAGAAAACATAGTATTTGAATATTGCAACGTATTGGAAATTATATTTATATTCATAATGAGAAACACATAAAAGTGTTGTATTAATTATTTAGCGTGAATTAGGTTTTTAAATAATTTGGAACATTTACTGTACACTCATGTAAATCATTGATCCATAATATCATATCTTTCACAGATAAAATATTTTAATTTTATACTATATTCTTTTTAATTTTCAAAATAATTTGTAACATTTTCTATAGGGTTAAAGCTGAAATATTTATACAATTGCGTGATGAAATAGTGGAACTATTTCCTACAGTGGATAAAGAATTGTTATATGTGCCATACTATGTTAATAAAACTTAACAGGCAGTAAGTGCTCGAGGATCACTGTATCATCACTATATAAATATGTTCAAAAGCAGTTGAGGCTAGCAGGCATTTTAATGGATGCCTCCGTCGATGAAGATGAAAATAATAGTTTTGAATTAGAAAGAAGTTTGACAGGTTAGAGAAATCATCCTTTTACTAAATAACGTTCAAGAAAATCGTGTTCCGTGATTAATTTTGATTATGTAACTATATTATATCTCATTTATTTTTAACATAACAAAATATTTCCTGTCTTGTTGATCCAAATATAGCGTATCAGACGTGATCCAAGAATGTTCGAGTAGTTACAATGAAAAAACTAAAGTTCTTATTAACGATAAGACGATGTCAGTATAAACATACATGAGAAGTTTCACTTGTTTAAGGGGTTACACCACCATGAGATTTTCAAAAAATCGATTTTTTTTCTTGTTTAGATAAATTGTTTATACATTTAAGAATATTTTAAGCGTTCAATCATTTCAAAATTCAAACTATTTCCGAAGTTACAGCAATTAGAAGTGAACGCGTCACTGAAACTCAGGTTCCGCTCAGACCCACAGTAGTATAGGGCAACTATGAGGCGCCGAAAGGGGCGTGGCCTATTTCCCCCCTGCACCGCACTTTGGCGGCAGACCCCTCGCCTACAAGTGGAGGTGTGACGTAGTGAGTGTTGTAGACGGGTAGAGGGGATGA
>CAJFCO010018066.1:7197-18721 GCA_904066015.1 Synergus gifuensis | reverse complement strand
TATGAGGCATTATTCCTCAAGTGTACCACCCTCAGAATTTGACTTTGTCTAATCGAACTCAAACTTGGGTAAAGTATAGTTCTACTAGGTACAACTTTAGGGGTGTTACGTACCAACCCTCTGAAATATATTCTTTTTTTTTATAAATCATTATTTCTTTAAAATTTCACTTGCGAGATTAGATCGATAAATTTCGCAAATGAAGACCTAAATATATAAATTAAATACATTAAGAATATTTTACTGATGCCACTGGTAGCAGTAACCCGTGCTGTCAACGCGACACATCGGTGATGAAACATTAAGCAAGCCTCGAAGTATGAACTGGATTTACGAAATAATTAGTCAGATAGGATATTAAAATATTCTTTAAACTTTATAATTTGGTATAATAGTTTGGAATGAAAGAACGGAATGAATGAAAAGAATTATATCTCAATGCTCGCCATGTTCACGTTCGCATTGTATTATGAGTCATGAATACTTGGTTTCGACTGCTAGAGACGAACGCCTATACTGAATAGCTAACGTAGATGCATAATGGCCGCGCGGAGGTGCGTTATCGGACACTCCACCTCGCACCTCTCTTATCCGACCTTTCCAGTCTCATATTCGTCCTTCCACATTTTCTTCCTCGGGGCTCTGACCTACTCTATAATCAGCTAATTAATACTCAGTTATTAAAATAATGTCATATAAATTAATTACATTCTATTTAATAAATTCTCAATTGAAATTGAGTTGAAAAATAGAATTAGAATTCTTTCGAAACATTAGTTACAAATGTCTCTCTGCTTGCATCAATCAAAAGTCGACAAATTCTTGTCCTTGTGCAAGATGAACAGAAATATTCAAACGTTCGCAAGTTTGCAAAATCAAATGAAACAGTGAACGATTTCAAGCACTTGCTCTCTATTAAAAAATTCGCATTTCTGCAAATATCTCAGTTTCAACACAAGAGTACTCGGTCAGAAATTCTTAATCCGATTCCTTTTCGAAACACAAAATCCTGACACCTCAAAATTTCCCCACCAAATCCACCGATGGCACACTTACGACGGGCATCATAAAAACAAAGCAATTCAGTTGCTCTGGGCAGTCGGCGCCCGTCTCGCTAACATCGTTAATTTGTTTTCGCACAGTCCTGTCCGGTAGCTACATCTTGTGTAACGAAAGAAAGGGTAAAAATTCCAAATCCCTTGTCTAACTCCATACATATATGCTGGAAAATTGTCCCGAAGGTATTGACAGATTGATTCGAATAGCAAGGGACGTAAGATCCTCAAAATTTAACTCGATAAGAGAACAAAGTTCCCCAAGCTCCTAGATTGACTAGTTTAATCATTAGCAGGGAAACTTTGACTAATCTTAGGGACCATTTTCTAGCATCAGTAGCATAATTCCTTTGTGTTTTCCTTAAATAATATAAACTCGGTTTTCTTGTCTATAGTCATTGTGATCTCTAGGCCAAATCCGCCGTCTTTATCAAAGTTTATAGTATGTCGAAAGTCATTGTGACCTCTAAGCATAAACAAGTTTATAAAGCATAGGAGAGAGAATTCGTGTTTATAATTCGGATACTAAGCAATAACGTGCAGTGCGGGAAATAGTTACATTACGCCGCGCAATTTGCTCGAAATTCAGACGTATGAAGAATTTGAAATTTTATTTCTCTTGTCGATAGTCATTTGTTATAAGTCAAGCTGATAAAAGCATCAAGGAAATTTTCACGTTAAATATTTTGACCATCACCCTGAGAAAATTAAACAGGATTTTCTATAGAGTTTCGGTGTACGTGACAAATGACACATTCCTTGGTGCTTAATACACGAGTTTGCCTACGAAGTTTACAGTTTCTTTTCTATTATTACGGTTAAATTTTTATTACTTCCTTCCTTACTTGGGTAAAACACTCTAATTTTATTACTTTGATCCTTAGGAAGGCCAATCTTATTATCCTAAGCCCAGCATCTGACCGCCGGTCAAATTTACCGATGCTAATCTCAGACCCATACACATTTTAATCTTCCTAGTTACAGTTTTCTTTTACTCACTCACTCTCTCACTGCTCATTCTCTCTCACACATATACAAACTCTCTCATATTCCTTGAAAGTTGAAAATCTAAAACTTTCCACTGTTTCCGTTTATTACTGAAATTCTGATCAAATTTTCGTGATATTTCGATCATTGGAGGTTTTATTTTGGTTAACTAAAAAGGAAAATAACACATATAACCAGACATTGTCGAGTTACCCCCAATTTCGGTATTTTTATAATTATTTTATATATATGTTTTGCACTTTTTGTATTTCTAATTTAGTATTTTTGTCTCTAAATTTTAAACTTGATTTGAATTCAGACGTTCGAAGCAAGGAGAGACGGCGAGTTTCCCCACCTAGACCAGCCCACCCCTCTCTTAGCAATCCTCTGGCTGGGACTCTGCCCTCTCTCCTGGCCGAAAGCGTCCCATAACCGAAGGGCCAGCGAGCCCAGACTCTTCCAGTCAGTCGTTTCTCGGCCTCTCAGTTGAGTCGATGTCCGCATCTCCGACAGTCAGTCGATTTCCGAATCTTCACCCGCATACGAGCCTCTCTTCTCTATCGGGACTTATACCTCACAACTTAAAATAAAATCGATTGTTAAACTAGTTTCATCTTGTTCTGTGGCGCCTTGAAAATCCTTTGAACCTCCACTCCTCAAAAGCGAAGAACCAGTGATTTCTTTTATTGTTATTAAGTGTATATGAGGCGACTTCGTCTACTATATATTTATTTTTGAGGTGACAACGTACAGTCTGGTATATATATATTATATATATATATATATATATATATATATATATATATATATATATATATATATATATATATATATAGACAATAGATACAAGATGCTGTGATGCAAATCGAACGTGGCTTTTGCATTTAGCGCCGCCATCGGCCAGTAGGTGAACTTCGGTTCGGTCCATGTGCAAAGATATCTGAGATCGAACACCCGTCTTTTAGGCCTTCGAGAAACGTCTTTTAGGCCAACTCGTTCGTGAGACGATGTGTTTTGCGAGCCTAGTATGATTTGGCAGAACTATTTTTGGATCGATATTCTGATCGCTCTGTAGTCTGCCGATAAGTGTTGGTTGGGTGGCCTACGCTCAGGCATTCAATCCTCATCCTGCATGGTATCGGTAATTGCAACTAGGGTTGGCTATGTACCGGCATATATGGGCAAAGGCATGCCATACCGTTACACGTTCTTGAAAGACTAAGGAGGTAATTGAAATTTCTTTTGTATTTTATTATCGTTGTCATTTTTGCATTGGTAACATTACACTTGCTTCTTTTGCAGTTCCAGAGACCGTGGTCTTATGGTTATCTGAGGACTAGGATAAATAGTTTGTGGTGTAGTTTAGTATGTACGAATATGTAATGGTGTGTAATTTAGTGATGTATTAATTTATATCAACTTATTTTAACTGATTATTACAAAATTTATTATTGCTATAAGAATTTTGTGGGTTCCCGTTTTCATATGAAATAATATTTGTGATTAATAAAATGTTTAAATTGTTGATACTTCATTTGTAAAATATACAAGATCATGAAGTAAAATGTCATTTCTTTTATTTTTATCCTATCCTTTCCTGAATTTTATGAAATTTTATTTAAAACTTTCACTTGTCATTAAATTTTGAAATATAAGAGAATATGTTTTTAATTTAAAGTTGACTTATCTTTTAATAAACTTTATCCTTAACCTGTAATTAAAATTATGTGGGCGTATTTACTCAACAATCTTCTTTCTTTTGATTGACTATGTTGTCGGGGTGCTTATCTTCTTGAAGGCGTGATTCACAGTATCATATTTCATAACCAGTCGCCATCAATGTAGCTATACCGTCTTCCTTCATGCAGAATTATGTCTCTAAGAGGTAGGGCTTAATATAAGGTGATCCGTTAGATGTAATTTAAATGGGTTCCATTATGTTTTGCGGCAACCATAGTTTCTATGTCTGCTGCAGATCTTTCTTCACTGGACATTTTGTCGGCTAGCGTAATTGATTGCCGTAAAGGAGACATAATTGATTTGAAATTAAAATTTTTGATTTCCTGTCCTCCCTCCTTAAAATGATTCATC
Source organism: Synergus gifuensis (assembly GCA_904066015.1). Lineage (NCBI taxonomy): Eukaryota > Metazoa > Arthropoda > Insecta > Hymenoptera > Cynipidae > Synergus > Synergus gifuensis. Next base: position 14,588 of record CAJFCO010018066.1, on the reverse strand, counting down.
GTCCTCGATCAATTTGGGAAGAATAGGTTTTTATGCTATTCGAATGCTGGTTACTGGGATGTGCGCCTGTGGAGATGGTGGTTTCTGTTCACGACTGCATTGAGGTTTAGATGTGTAATTCTTTGTAGATATTCATGTTCAGACTGGATCCTGTTGAGCTTAGTTGTTAATGTATCGAGTTTTACTGTGTCTCGGCAGTTTTCTGGAAACAGATTTGATAGGTGTTGTTGATATCTTGTAGGATATCTTTATAGTGAAATTGGCGACTGAAGTTCACAATATCCAAGTAAATAATAATTCTCCAATATGTAGACGTTAGTCGTTGGGTTTTATAAAGGGTTTTATAAAGGGTTTTATAAAGGAGATATTTCTTGAGGTAACGCTGGGATGATTTTTGTTTTTTTCTTAAAATGAAGGTCAAGTTCGTTGGCCAGCCATTTTGGATAAAAATTCAAAGAGTTGGTGCAATTTGAATATTTTTTAAACAACTATTTTTTTTAATTTACAGATTCTATGTACGGATTATGTTACGTACGTAAATGTTAATTAAATTTCTTAAATTTATTTTATGTCGGGGTTTTCTGTTTTCAAAAAATTTAAATAATTTTTCCTACGGGGGAGGCCTTCACAAACTGCCAAACCCAAATGGGTTTGTTTATTTTTATATGACCCTTACTCTCGGACTGAGAGTTGTTGTCCTTGTCGTTTACGAATTTTAATTACATGAAAATTAGGAAACTGGTGAATTCAAAAAATTAGAAATAGGGAATTGGAAGAAACACATTTATTTTAGATTAAAGTAAATTGTTCTGATACATCTTACCCTTCTGTTGGTAATCCTTAATTTTAACAATCGTTAATTTCCTACCAAGAGGAACGGTGAGGTTCTAAGGGGAATCTTCACCCTTAGGCACGCGCCTTTCCTATTGGGCTGTAATTTTTATGTTCGTTACGACACTTACTTTCACGCAACTCATGTCTTTTTCGCGAACTCACACCGTGACAATCGCGCACCTGTCAATTCGAATTTCTTTCATTAAGAATAGAGCATTTTGTCTACTTCTCACTGAAAGAATTTCGTATCGTTATGTCAAAATCTCCTTATCGTTTTGAGATTCGATAAGTGGATTTTGAGTTCAATAATTTATCGCCTGGAATTCTATATAGATTATACCCTATACTCTTCTAAGGCCTTCTCTCTCTTATCGAAATTTTTCCGATTAACAAGGTACTATTGGACTCACATATCCCAGTATAAGTTGCACTATCATAGAATTTTAGCGGACACCGAATAAATTATTTTTCACAGCTCGTCGCTCGACATTGGACTCGAAGCTCTCTCGCTCCCCGCGTATCGGCACTTAAACTGTCTCCCGTCGGCAAGAAGAATTTTAATTTTTAACGTCCGAAGATTCTACACAGAATATACCCTATACTCTTCTAAAGCCTTCTCTCTGTTATCGAAAATTTTCCATTTAACAAGGTACTATTGGACTCACATATCCCAGTATAAGTTGCACTGCCATAGAATCTTACCGAATACCGGACGGGCAAAGGTCTGAGTAGTTCTGGGCAACCCCGGGTTGCTCGACTTAAGATTTCAAAAGAGGAGTACTTCTGGTCGGTACCAGGTTGCTCAAGTATCTGCGAAAATGTTTTAGGAACGCCTTGGCTCGTCGGTTTGAGGTGGGATAAATTAGGAAGGGATTTTTGCTAGGTGGACAGTTTTATGGAAAAATAGGAATCGTGCCTCGTGACTTTTTTGCTAATGTTGTGAAATTGACATGAGAAACTTTGTGGCGTGATCGCAGCCATATGAGACAGGAACACTGTCATCATTTCTGATCACTTTCAAATGTTTCTTTATTTTAATTTTGTTGTATTTTAATTTTAGGAAATAATAATTTATTAATAGAGTCTCTTTAGACTTTCTGATATTATTTTGAGTTTTTCCAATTTTCAGATCGTAGAGTTTCAATTGGATTATTCCAATATTTATTAATCTACGCCTTAGTCATATGTAATTTATTTTGTTTCACTAATATATATAAATATGTATCTAAATATATATTAGTGAGCCCTTTAATAAATCCTATCAAAGCACATGGCGTTTGTTTTGATGTTAGATAACACGTGCGTCTCTTGATAGTGTAAGACTCTGCACGAAGGTAGGATGACGGCAAGGGGGTGAGTGGTGAGGAAGCGGGTCATATGAAGACACTATGGTCGTCGAGCCGTGGGTCCCATGCCCATAAGATAGATAGAGAGAGTAGATTCGATTACAGCGGCGAACTAAGGGAGAGAGAGAATGCTCGCTTGCCACGGTGTATGCGCGTTGCATTCACGCACACATACATATTACAGGCACTCATATATTCTATATTATAATTCTAAATTAAAAGGAGTTTTATACAATTAAAATTCTGAAAAATATGAAAATTCGTAGAATAAAGTATATATATATATATACTTAAATGTTGATATTTCGTTCATTTACAAATTAAAATTAATCCGTAGTGAAATTTCGTTCATTTGAGTGTTTCATTGTCCGCTTTGAAGCATCTTAAGAGACTCTACAATGCTTCGTCAGCAAAGTAGAGCTCTCAAATTGCTCATCACGACTTGCATGGGACTATGCAGGTATGATCGTAACAGATTATAACCTTTTGCTTAATTTTAAATATATTTTAAAAGTTCAGAACAATTTATCAAAAAGGTGACGGCGATTTACTTTAGTTGAAGTTTACAATAAATTAAAGATATGGACGCCAGGTTGTTTTTAATTAGTTTAAACTCCTACACGTAATTCACAGGATTTGAATTATGAAAGTTAAATTAATTTAAATTACTCCATTTAAATAAATGAGTTCGAAATTCTTACTCCTAACTAGCTCAACTAGGTGAGGTGTCAGGGTAAGGGGATTTAATTCAGATTTAAGTCATCTCAATGAAAATAAGTCATTTTAAATAATTAAAATAACAAATAAAGTTTATTATAAGAATTACTTCTGTCTTCAGGACATCTGAATTTTCAATCAAAGATGAAATATAATTCAGAGAATTTATGAGACATGAGTCATGTCGTTCCGTAACCGGACATGACAAGGATAATTTAATATTAATACATCATTAAATTTACTCAAAATGTAATTGGAACCAAAAGATAATTTTGAGTTATTTTTCAACAAATTACAATTTATAAAAATCTATACAAGTTACATTATGATTCCGTTAGGAGAACGAAAGAATTCTAAAGGGGATTAATATGATGGACATACATTTGAAATTATATTATTTTCTCGAATTATAATAGAGGCACACGCCTAATTTTAAAAATATATATTTATGGACCGATCTTCCCGCAGTCCAGAAGAAGGCAAAATAAATAATTCACAATTATGGAATTTCCAAAAGTCTTATTCCAAATTAAATTAATCTCAGCACACATGTACATAGGAATTTAGTCGAGAACGGAATTGCGATCAGAGTTTCGCCTTCCGTCTTGTCGCCTAACAGACGGATATGACGTACGAGCGACGCTCATTAGAGTCAGCTAATTGGCTGTTGAAAGTCTATCGCTCGACGGCTAAGCGTCGATCACTTATCGTCCGTAGGATTGTTCGATACTTAGAATACACTCCAATAGGTGACCACAAGACAGGTGGACAACCCACAACAATTTGAATGTAGATCTGCCTTCAGCCTTCTTTCAATGTTGAAAGGATACGATGGAACGAAAGACCAATAAAGACCTCATCCTTCAAGTTATTGAAATAGGGCCAACTGGCCCTATTGGCTCTAGTTAACAAACAATAAGAAGTCTTGGGAATTAGTAATGATCCTAATTTACAAAAATGTTCCAGTCCAGTAGAGTTTCGGAGTTAGTTTTTAAAGGATATTGTAACATGGCTGTTACGTTGGTTGCCTACGTTCAGGCGAAGGGGCGGGGGCACGCCGACGAGCAGCGGTGCTGCGAGTCGTCGGTCGGCTACCCGGCGCTCTTGCAGTTTAGACAGCTGACTGTCAAGACATCCTAGACACTAGACTCTCTCTCTCTGATTTCTTGTAAGCCTCGTTGGCTGTAATAGTTTTTGGTTGTGCTGCTAACTATTAATTGTTCTTCGGGTTTCGAAGCATTTTGTATCGTAAGTAGAATATAGTTTTGTTAATGTTTATCTGGTTGTTCTTATTTTCTCACTCCTAACTGGTAATTTCCCTAATTCCCCTTCCCAATTAGTAATAATCATTCCAGATTATAATATATTTAATTGGTCAACATGGTACAAATACCACTGAATTAAATTAAAAGAATGTGATTCCGTACTCGACTTGATTTAATTTACTGAATTTACTAAGTTAAATCATTACTATAGTGATTTATTGTACATGATAAAATATCATGTTACAGGATGTTCGTAGTATTCAAAAAATCGAACAATTTTTCCTAATGACTTTTTAGGATAAAAAAAATTGAAAGACTTATAACATTTTGAAAATCCAAGAAAATGAAAGAAAACTTAAATTAGAAGCCAAACAATGCACGATATGAAAAAAAGTCTAAAGATGAAAAATGTTTCTTTTTGAACGCCCTATAGGATAGGTATAATAACTTTTTTAATTTCCTTAAAAAATCGAAAATTCAAATTTTGAGCCAAATAACGCGATGCAGAGAAAATGATAAGAAAATATAGTTCGATCGTCGCGCTTCGCGCTCCGTGTTGCGCGCTTCGCGCGCTTTTGTGCCCTTCGTGAAGCTTGCGCTTTACAGAACGCTTGAACCTATATGTTTTTTTTTAATTTAATTAAATTATATATTTTGTATATATAATTTATATTTTTTAATTTTAATTTATTTTTTCACATTAGTAATTTATATTTTTATATATTTTTTAAAATTTAAATAAATTAAATTTAAATTAAATTAAATTACAGCTTTGAATGCAAAATTTAACTAATTTACTTAAGGTTCTATCGACCTTAAGGAGCACATTCTCATCAGGGCACTCGCGCTTCGCGCTCGATATTTGATTTAAACATCGCGCTCGGCTCTGTCTAACAATATTTTTCACGATTAAAACGAAAACTACTCATCCTATTAAAAAATGGCCAAAGGAGAACTTGTAGATCTTTTGAAGGCGAATAATTATGTTTCTTATCATTTTCTCTGCACCTTGCGTTTTTTGGCTCAAAATTTGAATTTTCGATTTTTTGAAGAAACTCAAAAATATTTTATGCGGATCATATAGGGCATTCAAAAATAAACATTTTTCATCTTTAGACTTTTTTTCATATTGTTCGTTGTTTGGCTTCTAATTTATGTTTTCTTTCCTTTTTTTGGGATATTCAAAATGTTATAAGTCTTTCAATTTTTTTTTATCCAAAAAAGTCATTAAGAAAAATTGTTGGAATTTTTGAGTACTACGAACTTGTGTCATTAGAATTTTTATATTAAAAAAAAAGTGGTTTCAAAATTTTTCAAAATGCTCCAACTTTTTTAATTTTTATCCACAATAGCTGGCCAACGAACTTGACCTTCATTTTAGGACACTAAAGGAATATACCAAAGGACAATCCAATCTGTCAATTCTTTCGAAAGTTATGGTGCTCACAAACTAAAAATCTACACACACACAAACACAGACACATTCGTAAAAACCTGTTTTTCGGGTTCAGGGGGTCCCATTTGACAAAACTGGGGGGTCAAATTTTACACAAATCTAATACCTTCTCTGATGAGAATGTAATAATTACACTGGACAAAAAAATATGACCTATGTCGGGTTGGGACGAGATATATCATTTCCATGGTAGTTTTCTGTGCTGAATCCAAATCTGACCTCCGTTTTTTTCGTTGATCTCAAATTTTTGAGTTTTTTTGAGTTAAAATTTTTTTCGAAAAATCACAAATCGTGTGATAAAAGGGTGAAAAATTTTTTTCACGAAAAGAGATACATGCTTTCAATGCGTTTTTTAACGCAGAATCCATTGGTGTTTTTGTTTTTTCGATATCTCATATATTTTTTGAGATATTTTAAAAAAAACAAAAAAAAAAAAAAAAATGAATTTACAAAAATCCTTATATTTAAGTGAATAAATTTTATTTTTTAGTCTCTCAGGTCTCATTCTCTTCGTTGTTTGATGCAGAAAAAATTTTAAAAAAGTTTACAGTTCCAGCTGTAACGGTTCGGAAGTTACATGACAGAGAACTTGTCTCTTTCTATAGAGTTCCCAATTTGACGGTTTACAAGTACTCGAGACGAATCATTGTACTTTTTCTAATATCTCATTGCAGTAATGTCTTTAATATTTGCAATATTTATCATATTTACAGAGCTTTGTGTGGAAGAAAAGTGTTCATGGCGCTTCATGTTGCTTTCTATGCACTTGGGACAGCAGAGCACGAGATCAACATTATGATGTTAAAGTTTGGCCAGCCCGAAAGACGTTAGAACCAGGAAAAATGAACGTTGCTCAAAAACCATTGGTTGATCCTCAAAAAATATTATTAACACCATTACATGTAAAGCTCGGCATCTTAAAAAACTTTATCAAAGCAATGGATAAAAATGGAGAAGGTCATCGTTTCTTGAAAAGAAAATTCCCTAAACTTAGTGAAGCTAAAATCAAGGAAGGAGTTTTTCAAGGACCCCAAATCCGACAACTAATGTTGGATTGTGATTTTGAAACAATCTTGACGGACCTTGAGAGGGAAACTTGGTTGTCAGTAAAAGCAGTCATACAAAATTTCTTGGGGAACACAAAATCCAGAAACTACAAGTACCTGATAAACACTATGCTGCAGAACTTCAAGGAAATGAAAGTGAACATGTCACTAAAGATTCACATTCTTCACTCGCACTTGGACTTCTTTCCAGAAAATTTAGGGGCAGTCAGTGATGAACACGGGGAACGGTTTCATCAAGAAATCGCTGAAATCGAAAAGAGATACCAAGGTAACTGGAGTGTGAACGCTTTAGCAGACTACTGCTGGAGGCTCATGACTGATGAACCAAATGCTCATCACCGTCGAACATGCAAAAGAAAAAGTTTCTAGGGAGTATAAGTAGCAGCTTATAAATATATTTTAAAAATTTTTTAATTATTATTATTATTCTTATTGCAAATATTAAAGACATTACTGCAATGAGATATTAGAAAAAGTACAATGATGTTAAAGTTGTAAACCGTCAAATTGGGAACTCTATAGAAAGAGACAAGTTCTCTGTCATGTAACTTCCGAACCGTTACAGCTGGAACTGTAAACTTTTTTAAAATTTTTTCTGCATCAAAAAACGAAGAGAATGAGACCTGAGAGACTAAAAAATAAAATTTATTCACTTGAATATAAGGATTTTTGTAAATTCATTTTTTTTCGTGTGTTTTTTTTTTTG
>CAJFCO010018065.1:62343-76854 GCA_904066015.1 Synergus gifuensis | reverse complement strand
AGGCTAAAAAATAATACGTCAAAAACGTATTATACGTAGGAAACCTCGAGTGACGCGTCACGACCAACCCTGCTCGCCAGAGCGCTGAACGCTGGTAAATCAACTTCCCGTGCCCCTCCTACCTCACTTCATCTGTCATCGTTAGTCGTCTGCTTTGGAAAAAAACTTTGCACGTTTTTCAGGTACATTTCACATCCGATTATGAAATTTAGTTACATAATTATATATTTTATTTAGTTGAAATTTACTACACAGGGCGTTTTTTTTATTTAGTGTCTGTGTTGTGTCTATAAAAAATCACTCAAGTCCTGTATTTCACACTCGTCGCCATCTCTTTCTCTGCACAGTGCTCCGTGTTCATCAGTGTTAGTGTAAATGTTTCAGAAAATGTATATTTTGCAATGAGATATACATTTTCTCAAAAAAAAAAAAAAACGTTATATTTATCATTAGATGGATTATAAGACTCCATCAGACCCCGGACACTTGGTGAGTTATGTTTATTTATCCTACAATATAATTTCGAAAATAAATATGGGGACAGGGCCGTAATGATAATGGGGGGACACCCAAAAAATTTCTAAGTTCACTTTATCCAACGCCCTTAAGAATTTAGTTCAAACACTATATTTTCATATTTGCCGCTTACCTGAATTTCCATTAGACCCAGAGCTTGACAAATTATTTTTCAGAGAATAATATTCTGCCTACCGTCTGGGATACGTCAGTCATCTATTTTTTTATTGTTTTCATCCTCCAAACGTGCAAGTAAACACAGTTAAACATACGCACAACACGCATTGTTGTCGAACTGTTAAAACACATGTACGCAACCATCATGGCAGTGATGCCAGAACGTGTTATTTTTCGGCTCCCACCACGCTTCCTCGTGGGAGCAATACATTCCCACACAGTAGACCCTACTTGAAAATTTTTTGTCCTTTTAAAGTCATTAAATATTTCTTTATGAAATAAATTTTTATAAATTTCTTTTACAATAATTTGAAATTACTTTTCTACAATTACAATTATTTTACAATTAAAATAAAATTGTAAAAATTTAATTCTGTAAAGTTGACATTAGTATGCATGAGGTCAAGTTAATAATTTTTAGGCTTTTTGTCGTAATAGAATTCCAAATATTATTATTGCATAATCTAAAATAGCATGAAAATGAACAAGGTATGCAAGAAAACACCATTCAGCCAAATATTTTTCAGTTAATACGTAAATAATAAAATTGTAATTCAAATTTTCCCGCCTAAAAATAATAGCATGAAAATAAAAGTAATTATTAGAGGTGTTAATACAGTAAAAACGTTGATTAAGTAAATAAATTAAAAATAATTATCATTTACTATAATTTTAAATTTACAAAATTTAAAATCAGTTCAAAAATCAAACATAAATAATGAAAAACGTAACCACATGGCATTAACCTAACCTCAAATTCTCATAAAATATATTCAATATAATTTAACTTTATGAATCTAAAGTTCATTAAAATATATTCCCCGTAGAATTGAATAACCTAAAGTATTCATAAGAAAAACCTGAAAAACATAATCATCAAATAATTCAAGTCTTCCTAATATTTGATTACATGTATATTAGCAGAAGACTTTCTTTTAGTTGTCAACGCGTGAATTTCTGAAAAATAGAAAATCAGCTCGAAACTCATATAATAGCCAAATAGCCACAGAAATGCTAAAAATAGCCTCTTCAGATCGGGCGAGTTCGGCTAGTACTTCGTGCATTTTCGGGCAATGTACGCAGCGTAAAGCATGGACTTTTCACCGACACGCTGCGTTTGAATGTATTGCTCCCACGAGGAAGCGTGGTGGGGGCCGAAAAATCCCACGTTCTGGCATCACTGCATCATGGTTAGCACTAGTTCCGATTTCAGGTCGTCGAGAGCAGCAGCTTTCGGACATACGTTCTTGCATAACTGCGACCGCGCCGCTCAGACGGAGAACTCAGCAGATACTCAGTTCTGTGCTGGCTGTTCAAGTAAGAACAATTTTAGAATTTTGAGTGTCCATCTTTGGAGAAATTCAAGTGCCTGAACCGTTCCTATTTTTCTGTACAGGAAAATTAAAGTTGAAACTGATTTCTGGGTCTTCAGAAATAAAGATAGGCGTCTGCAATATAAGATTTCTCCCGGATTTAGTGTAATTTCAATTTGTTTGTTCTGCCGCGATTACGTAACCTAAGCCAACGCCCATGAGTGGCATACCATAGTACTGTTTATTTATGTAACCTTTTGAGCATTTGGACTTTCCGACAAAATACAATCATGCAGTGTTGAATTTGAAATGTTTGACATAAATATAGTAAAATAATTTTAAGCCTTTTGCAAATCTCTGTCACGAGCCAACGCCCAAGTCATGGTTCGCCATTTTTTACGTCGGCGTTGTCTCGTTTGATTTAAAAGAAAGATATTTCGTAGAATTTCACGATAATTATTCAAATCTATGAATTAGCTTAGTATTTCACTACAAATAATACCTAATTTAAAAGTTATTTGAGAAGTAAAATGGATGTGAATTGATTTACGTTAATTGCGTAATAGAAAAGTGATTCTGAGTTACGTAACTACTCCTTTGTAATTTCACACTATCTCATACCATTTCGCACATAGTGAAAACTTATTTCATAGTATTCTTATTTAATTTACTTTGTTTTTTATCATTATTGATTTTTCTCATCTCACCCGTCGAATGCAATAATGTATATTTTCTCATCTCATCACACTTTATAATAAACCTGACTTTGTTTATTCTTTCTATTAATTGGGTTTGATTCGTTTTACGCCCCTACGAAATCGCTCTCCAATGAGCTAGTTGGAATCCAAATTCGATTTCAGAAATCTTAAGTAAATTTAGTGATTCGAGATCTTGAGCGGTATTTCAAAATACCTGGCACCCTTTTGGCAACATATTTGAGGAACTTAGGTGGATGTTGAAATATTGGGGCAGTACTCAGAAACCGAAATCTTCTTCGCGGCACTTTTTCCACGAATTTTCTTACCCGGTTTCCTTTTTACAACTTTTACCCCTTTTTGGAGTTTTTCTAAACACTTTCCACTTCTTTTACCGCGGTTTTCTATCACTATTCAGATTTTCCTGTTTCGAATTCTCGCTTTCCTACCCGAGCAACGCGAAACTATAATCCTTTGACGGTTTTCACTATTTTTTTTATTCTTCACTTCACAGAATTCTTACACCTTTTGGGTTTCTATTCTCTTTTTACTTTACCAGAGACATGCAGAAAAATTTTCCTTCAAAGGTTGCACCTTGCTTTTTGTTTCAATAGATTTCTGAAAAGCGAAAAACATACCGCGGGAAATCAAACTTCACAAACACTATAGTACTTCTAACTTCTCTCCAACAATGGTTTTCCAATTTAAATCTTTAGTCAACTTCTTGTCCCCCCGTCAGTTTTTTTAGGATTGTGGGTTATTTAGTTTGGGCGCCAGGTATAATTGTGTGAGATTAATTCGCAAAATGGGAAGGAAAGGGGAACTGGAGCTACCGCGGGAGGGGTTGAAATTAACCAACCAGTTAATTAGCAAAAAACTAAATTTATTTACCGTACAAGAATGTCGAAGTGGCTCCGTCCAAAAGTGAGGAGTACAAACTGGTGTCGGTTATAGAGCTAAAGGGATTGACTGTCACGCGCGATGCTTAACAGCTGAGACCCGCAGAGAAAGAGAGGGAGGTGGCCGAACGACGATTCGCAGCCATAGAGATATTATAAATAGATTAGGCATGCCATAGGGGCGTCTGTAAGTGGGAATGTCCATCGGCTGAAGAGAGAGGAAAGATGACGTTGGTAGAGTTGTCATTGTCTACTGGAGCATGCGCATTGACATACACATTCACGTACACATTGACATACACAGTATGTACACATTCGTTGTATACACAGTCACGCCTGTCAAGTGTCACGCATGCGCACCGCGCAGTGAAAGAGAGAGACACTATTACCTCCTCGATTTTCTTTCTCTCTTCAGCCAGTGGACACTCCCACTTATTGTCATGTCTACTATATTCTTATATCTCTATGTTCGCAGCACCGCTGTTTGCCGGTTCAGGCTCCGCCCCTCAGCCTGTATGCAGGCAACCTAAGTAACAGCCATGTTACAAATTTCACACACAATTTCTCACCAAAACAGTTTATTATAATTTTAATATGTGCATTGCACGCTGACATATTTTCTTGACAAGAGTATGCGATGCTAAAGAGTGGAAACTCGATAGTAAAAAAATGGTACATATTAAATCCCTACAGTTGCTATGAAACGATTCTTAGAATTTTTAAAACGTAAACATGCTACGCTACTAGGGATCTAGGGGCGTCAAGGGAGCAAGTAGAGGCGCTTCTCACTCTGCCCCTCGCACCCCTCATCCTAGATTGCGGTTCTAGGAACTCGGTACAACGGGGTTAGTAAAATTGTGATTTATATTTTTATAATTTAATTATAAAAGTAATATCTATAATTGTGTAGTAACAAATAAAACTACATTACAAGTTTTAAATTATGTTTTCAGGCATAGTGCAATCGAAGAAGATTCTCCAAGTTCATCTAAGAAATCTGTTCCTTCATCGACAATTTCCGATAAGTCCATAGTCAACTTTCAATTGAAAATATGCAGTAATAATATCTTACAGACAGAAAAATTGTCAAATCAGAACTATCATATTTTATATGAACAAGAAAAAAAAGCATCCTCAACTTGTAACGGTGTTCGTAAAGTTCTACATTCAAGATCTCGTAGTAAAAAAACACATTTTTTGGAAGCAAAATCAGATGCTCGTGAAAGTAACTTTGTTCAGTTACATACAGAAAATTCCATATTAGAAGCAACATATCAGCCACCCACAATTAGCGAAACGAAAAATACACACTCAAAAAATTTAACTGAAAAAAGTGAAGCTGAAAGATATCGAAATCCCCCTCAACAAAAAAAAATAATAAATTCCAGGAATCAGATAGTATATCTAAAAAGACGGATTTATATTTTGATAGAATGCCCACAGCAGATGTGCAATACGTTAGTGTGTATCCAGAGTTGACGGATATGAAAAAATTCGAAGAAACCGAGGACTCTGAAGAATTGCAAAAGAGAATGGAAGAACATGTTTTGACTACAGTTGACAAAGACATTGAGCTATATGTGAGTGAGCCTCTTAACATCCTAAAAAACTCATATGAAGACGAAACGCAAAAAAACACTACAAAGTGTTTAGATAACTTAGATTGTTCGAATATGAAACCTTTTATTGCAAATAAAACCTTTACATACGCGGAAATATTAGCCAGGAAAAAAATGCCCACCGCATTGCCTGCACACGATCGCATTCAGGCAAGCAATTTGTCATCCTCAGACTTTACATCGGAATCATCGAAATTTAGGAAAAGAATAGTACACCAGTGCAGTGCACCAAATTTAAATATTGATGAATGCGATATAATTTCTGAAAGTCCCGTAGATAAATTATTAGATAGTAAAACTGAACATTCAGATCCAAGGAAAATTTTTCCAAGAACTGTTAAATTGTATCAGCTGCTTACAACTCAGTCTGAAGACAGAAGTAGTGGTGAATTTCAATTGGCAGATAGAAGAAAATCTTTTCAGTCTTCTAAATATGCGAATAAGGCATCTACTTTATCAAAACAAAACGAACAGAAGCTTTTTCATGCTGAAAGTGTCCCAAGTTTAAAAGTTACAGATTTTACTGATGTAGGATTACGAAATGTTACATCAATAGTTAGAAGTATTTCACCTTCAAGAAAATTTTCCTCACCAGGTGAGTTTTATGGTACTCAGAGAAATCTATCTGACATCAATTCCATAGCTGTGAGACCAATTTATCCATATTGTCCATATTCGCCTTATGGAAGTCCTCAAGGATCACCTACAACCCGTAGAAAACCCTTAAGAGAGAGTAGAAGGATTTCAATTGGCAATCGTCATGGTGCTCTTCAGTTAAACCAATATAAGCTCCTAGACAACATTGGTCAGGTAAGAAATAGTGTATTATAAATCTATAGAGAAACCAAGCGTCTTATGTCCAAAGCGATATTTAAGGAGACCATGACGTAGCTGGGAAAGAAACAAGATTTTAAACGTACAGTTGCCCATTTTTTAATACTGATTACGTATAATATATAACCATGAAAATTGCAAGAAATGATATTTTCCAAAATAAAATAAGAAAAAACGATTTTTGAAAAAATCTTAATATTATTTTAAAAAGTTTCAGAAAAATAAAAATTACAAAAGTAATTGGAAGGCTAACAACCCCAATCTGTTTCGGATCTGAAACTGTTTCCTAGTCTATCTCGACCTCTAACACATCCTCAGCATTCTTACTGTGTTAAAAAATGTTCCGTTTACGGCCTTCCTCCATTCTTAAATTCAAAACCCCCTGAAATATTTTATTGGCTTAAGACTAATCCCCTCTAATATACTTAATTTTGTCAGAGTCAAGAGTATTATAGTTCCGTCGCAAGAGAAACGGTCTGTTATTGTACAAAGACTCCTGCAACACACACATTTGTCATGGGATCTTATTTTGGAAAAACTGACAAGTCAATGCCCCCTAGCTTTCCAAGTATGCTCTCTCCCACTACCGTACTCTGCCTTAACTGCTTCGCCACCATTATGCTTCTCAAACACTAGAATAACCTGTCTCATCGGGAGTCGTAACAAAATTTTTCGTGTACACTACACTAAGAGTCTCTATTTGGCTCACAAACCGCTCCTGCATTTCATCCAGTGTAACCAAATGCGGAAATAAAAAATTATCTTTGAATACCTATGCTTCACAAAATTAACGATCTGTCCCCACATAGTCTGTAATCAAATTACTGATTCTTCATTATCCGTAAGCGTTATGCCTCAAACTTCCGGACCAGCTCGCTGTGTTTGAAGTACAACCTCACTTGGAGTTCGGATCATTTTTTCTCCGCTGCGATAGCATTAAGTTCTTTGCAAGCCTCCTTAGGCCAAAAGCTGGCCCTGAAGAAGGAGTGGTTCATCAAATCATAGAGCTAATATAAAATAAAATAGGAATTAACAAAAATTTATTACTTGAAAGAGAATTTAAAAAAAGCAAAGACTGAAGTTGGATAGGGATTCGTCCTTTGATGACACGGCGAAGACTGACTGGACTTACCATTAACAAGGGGGGTTAGATTGGTGTCCGACGTCGATTTTTTTTGTAACTTTGCAGGTGAAAAGAGTATCCCAGGACTATAAAAAAAAAATATTTTTTGGGGAATCGTTCATATTTAGGAGTTGAAATCACCCATTCTATATTTTTGACTTTTTTGCTGTTTTAAGGCCATTTGATACTTTAAAAATTTTTCGAATTTATGCTTTCTGCGAGTTGTTAAATGGGACGTAATTGAGATGCCTCCCTGCCCCCACTTCCAAGTGTGACGTGATGTGGACACGTCACACAATTCCCTTTCCCCTTCCACTTCCGCTCCATAGGACTGATCGACGAGTGACGTCACGCTGTTACTAGAAATACGGTTGGCCAGAGCCGTTCTAGTACCCAGACTCCGTGACGCAGTGGTAGCATATCGGGCTTCGAGCCGGTGGCCAAGGGTTCGATTCCCGCCGGTCGAAGTCAATTTTTTCCGACTCGAACGCTACTTCGACGCACTCTCGACAGTCTCCTCCCTTCACCCCAAACCCTTGAGTAACTGCCTTGTTACAGAGTTTATTTGTAAAGTGCAAAATATTGCAGACTAATAATTTGAACAAATCGAATATATGGGCATATCCACGAAAAGTGTCATTTTCTCTTAAAAAAAAGTTAAAAATAAATCTTAAAGCACACTTTTCAAACTTTTTTCCTACATTCTACATACATATAGAAACTCATTTTTTAGGGTGGTAAATAACTTTGCGCATGCGCGCAGTTTGCACGAAATATTGAAACAAATAAGTCCATCAATTTCATTGAATTAATAATATTTTTGAAATTGAAGGTGAAATAGGATTGTTTTTCCTTCTTAAATGTTTAGGATAATTTTCAGTAGTGTGTAAATTAATCTATTCTTGATTAAAAATATATAAAGACTATCTGAAACTAAATAATGCGGACTTTTCTTAAAAAATTCGTAATTTTATTCCTAAATTTTTAGTTATAATACTCTATCTTATATTTTAAATCGAAGTCAGTTATTTTTCCAATACTGAAGTGTATATCCTGACCATTTGAAATATAAGGGAACGAAAATTCAACAGTTAACAGAAAATATATTATGTTATTTATTATTTTTCAAAGTATAGCGAAATATCACAGAAAAGTGAAAGCTAATTTTTAGTATGTTTCTTTCGCCTAATCTACCTAATCTTAGTTTTGTGTTCAAGTACAGTGAAATACGTAGGTGGTTTTAAATAGAAATGAATACATGTAGCTTTTTTTAAATATTTTATACATGACAAGAAGCGTGGTCGAAGTGTGGTTGACTCTTTCCGATGCCAAAATAATTGTCGCGTTTGCATCGTGTTAGGCATAAGTTTTAAGTTGAGACCGGTAGTAAGTTATTAATTAAGTTATAAATTATTATATCACACAATATTCTGAAAATTGTATTTAATTATATTAAATCATAGATACTAGATATCAAAATTACAATATAGATACAATATAATATACTATATAATAATATTACTCTATCTCTGATTAAAAATTGGTTAAAAATTGTATCAATTATAGTATATTATTATTAAACTAATATTTTTAATCCAATATTTTAAAAAAAATAAATAAAAATATTTTCTTCAACTTTCCTTTAATTCAATTTGATATTAAAGGCTTAACTTGTTATAATAATGACGCTTTTACTTACCGAAAATTTCATAAAAAATTGATTTTTTATTATTAATTATGATTAAACTAATGTTAGTTTGCGAAAAACTTTTCTCTTTTCAAATAAAAGAACTTTTTCGTCCAAAAAAAATTTTCAGACAAGTAATTCTACAGAAAAAAGTAATATTTTTCCATTATTTGCCTATTTCTTGTAATATTTCAAAATTCTTAACTTTTGAAAACAATGTCTATACAAAAGTTATTCCTTTCAAAAAAATGGAACTTATCTGTATAATAAATGTTTTTGTAGGCCTTTAACTTTTGAAGAAAAATCATTTTTTTACTTTTTTTAACTGTAATTTGTACATAATTCACATGATTTTTGAGTCACACAATTTTCCTTTCGCGGACGTATTTTGGCAACCGAAATACACCAAATCCAAAAGAAAATTTAATCTTAACTTGATGCGCGCGATTTGTACAGCTCCTGACGCTGGAGTGGACATTTTCGCAAAAAATTTGGGGTGGACATTTTAGCCTTAAATTGGGCATAACTTTTGCGCGCATTGCGATTTTAGTTTTATATGTGGTGAACTTTTTCGCCCCAACATACTGCTTAATTTCCTTGAGAACACAGAGTGTGCTGCAAGTATTTTTCGAGTAAATTACGACGATGGAGTGGACATTTTTTCGACAAAATCAAAATTTTCGATATTTGAATGTGTGATACTTCTATACTTTTGAGAGCACATGTTTTTCCCTTATGTGGTGTCTAATGGCAACCAAAATATAGCAAAAAATCGAAAGATTTTTGACCTAGGTGGTTGCGCGCATTTTCTACAGCTCCAGACCCAGGAGTGGACATTTAAATCGTGAAAGCGGTGACACGACTTTGAAATTTTCTTGCTGAGTTATTAATCAAAGCACAGTGTCAAATCAATGAAATTTCAGTAGTCTATGTTCCACTGAACTGGCATGATTTTTTTTAGAATTTTCAAACCATGCGCGGAAAACCTGTGAGCATGCAAATCACTCAATTCGTAGGTGGTGACAAATATTACATAGGTATATTGTTGGGATTTTATTCACCGATTATGTGTTATATCTTTTTATGAAGGTTTCTGTAATGACTGTAAGCTTTTGTTTCTACTTAAGGGAGTTTGTCTGTGAATTTTTGTGCGCTTGAACTTGTATTTTAAGTTCAGATTTGCCTATAATGCAACGGTGACAGAAAAATGACACTTTTCGTGGATATGCTCATATATAAAAAGAAACCAATATGGTCTACTTTTGTTTGTGGGCCAGACAAAAAGTTACAATTTTAATTTTGTTGCGAACGATCCAGGCAGTAAATTATTAACTTCAAAGATATACTAATTATTTTCGGACAAAACTGAATATTTTGCCGAAAAATTTTGGAGAATGGTAGAAAACATTGAAACAGAATTTTAACCTACGTAGAAGTTTTATCAGTTGCAGTTATTGGATTCGCTATCTTATGGTCAACGTCAAGTGTTAATTGATACGTAAGATTTTTGCGACATTCTTCATAACATTCATAGCTTTGTGAAATTTTGTCGGTATTATCTTTTTGCAGAATAGCTGGAATTCGTTTTTCTCTTTATATAGCATGAAAAATATAAAAGTAATACTCAGAAAAATATAATAGAATTCCAAACATAGGAATGATTGAGGTGACTGGATTGCAGAACTGGGTTGAGATGGCTGAATCAACAGCATGGAGGATGGAAGCTGTGGATGGTTGGAGTAGTTTGATTGAGACTATAGAGGCACAGTTTGTGGCACATACTGCGGGTGGTTTGCGGATGGAAACTGTGGATGGTTGGGGTAATTAGATTGAAGCTGTGGAGGTTGTGGTGGCCGTAGAGTTTGTGTTGTCTGTGGAGCCTCTGGAGGTTGTGGTTTCTGTGGTAGCTGTAGAGGTTGTGGAGGCTATGGAGGCAGTGGCACATACTGTGCCACATAATGTGCCTCCACAGCCTCAATCAAACTATTCAAACCATCCACAGCTTCCATCCTCCATGCTGTTGGTTCAGCAATCTCAACCCAGTTCTGCAATTCAGTCACCTCAATCATTCCTATGTATGGAATTCTATTATATTATTTTGAGTATTACTTTTATATTTTTCATGCTATGGAAAGAGAAAAATGAATTCCAGCTATTTTGCAAAAAGATAATACCGACAAAATTTCACAAAGTTATGAATGTTATGAAGAATGTCGCAAAAAGCTTACGTATCAATTAACACTTGACGTTCACCATAAGATAACGAATGCAATAACTGTTGTAACGAACCAATAGAAATCCTAGCAAGTTGGGTCTAAAGAAATTAGGATAGTTAGGCTTAGTCGGAGAATTACAGAAAAGAAGAGATTGATTTAGAATCGATCTCTTTAATAATTTTGCGGGGTAAGCAATCACCTGTCCTCGTCCGAGGATGAAAATGTCATCTAATGGGAGACAATAAAAATGATTTCCGGTAATTCATATAACAATCTGATTTATTCATTCAACCCCCATTTATATTTCTATAAAATATCCCCAAAAAGCATTCTTGATTTTTACAGTTGATTGAAGGACATTTATTTTTTGGCGGTAAAAAGAAAATTTTCGATTAATATTAACTAGGAAACAATAATAAAGTAGGAACGATACAATGTTCTTTTCTTACCCTATCCTAGTGTAGCTTATGAACTACCACTAGGGATGAAGCGGAGGGGCATTTGCAGATCCGATTCCTCCCTATTGGGCTGATCTTTAGTCTTAAATTTCGTTGGTAAATTTCCACAACTCTAGTCTTTGGTTTGTTCGTAGCACTGTGTTCATTTGCCACTTAAACCCTCCCACGCTTCGCTGTCATTTACTGGGGTCATACGAAAAGTTCACTAGATGGCTTTAAACCGGAAGAGATGAGAGCAATTAAATGTCAACATCCTTCCCTACGGATTTTCATATGATCCCGGCTTACAAGTTTAAAGCAAAGGGTTCCCACTCGTTTTGAGATTCGAGTTTGGACCCTTCACTTTTGCGTTTTGAGTCTGTCGGAATTTTGCGGAAAGGGGGACTCAGAAGGAGATCCCTTTTCTTTAGGGCCGATACCCTGACAGCACACGCGTATTTCCTGGTAACGAATTTCCTAATTTTACAATCCAAAATTATACTTTGAAATACAGATGCTCACCGATTTCGATGTAGTAAATATTATAATTTAAAATATTAATCACCAGGACTCCCCCTTTGACTCTTTTCTCTAGAGAAGTTTATTCCTTCTAGAGACGTTCGCAGCCGAGATTCCCGCACTGCACCACAGATACAAATGCTCACCGATTCCGATGTAGTAATACAATATTATTCACTAGGACTCCCCCATTGACTCTTTTCTCTAGAAAAGTTTAGTCTTTCTAGAGACGTTCGCTGCCGAGATTCCCGAACTGCACCACAGCTTTTAATTTATTCTGGAAACACACTGATTGTGCCGTGTCCAAAGGCTGTATGATGCCTTCAGGACAACCAAAGTTACCCAGCTGACAAATTAACTGGCCAAATCACGGCTTAGAATAATTTGGAAGCTTGGGGGACTTTTTCCTCAAATCGGGTAGAATTTGGAGGTTTTACGTCCCTCGTTCAATTCAGCCCGACTTTCAGATTCCTTCGGGACAATTTTTCTGGCGCTTTCTGGACGTCCGGTACGTCTTCCAAGTATTAACTTAGTTGCTCTTTTACACGGAAACACTGGGCCACCCGACAGGAGTGCGCGAATTGAAAAGAACTGCTTTAAGAGACGGGCACTGATTTTTCCGAATTGAGAGACTTCTTTACTCGTGAAAGAAGTTTGTCAGACTGCCTAGAGCAACTGAATTGCTTTGTTTTTATGATACCCGTCGTAGGTGTGCTATCGATAGATTTGGTGGGGAAATTTTGAAGTGTCAGTAATTTTTGATTGGTTAAGAAACATGGTGTGATATTCAAGGAAATTGGGGTAAAAGAACTTCTGACTGAGTACTGTTGTGTTGAAACTTTAATAACTGCAGAAATGTGAATTTTTGATTGAGGGCAAAGACCTCATGATCAGTTGCTCTTGCGTTGGACTTTGCAAACTTACGAATATTTGAATCGTTCTATTCATTATGCAAATGAACAGGAATTTGTCAAATTTCAAATATTGTAAGCAGAGAGACATTTTGAAATACCATCTGGTATTAGTGTTTCAGAAAGAATTCAAGTTCTATTTTTGAACTTAATTTCAATTGAGTATATGTTAAATAGAACATAATTAATTTATATGCTATTATTTTAGCAGCTGAGCATTAGTAAACTGATTACTGAGTAGGTCAGTGTCTCAAGGAAAAAGGAATGCGGAAAGATTGATCTGAATACGGAAGGAAAGAACAAAAAGGGGTACCGGAGGATGCTGAAAACGCACCTTCGAGCGGCCATCATGGGTTGTAACTTGATAATCTTATGTGCCCGCCTCTTGTAGTCGAGATAATTATATGCGACTTGAGCCATACCGCATGTGTTCGAACGCAACAAGAGAAGTGGTTCTTTTCTTTCATCTTCTAATCATTCGTTTCGTTCCTGTTACTCTACATTATTTTCCTACATTATCAGTCTTACTATTAATTGACGTTCTCGATAATTAATAAAATTTTAAATAATAACTTCCGTTTTGGAAATTCATTCCATGCTTCGAGGTTTGCTCATTTATTGTATTGCCAAGGTGTCGAGTCGGCAGTTCGGGTTACTGCTGCTAATGACATCAAGAAATGTTTTAGGTGTCGTTAAACTTAGGAATTAGCATCTTCACTTGCGAAATTTGTCGACTTAGTTTCGCAGGTGAAAATTAAAAAGAATTTCAATAAACGTTTGAGGGATTAAAAAAAAAATATTTTCTTGAGGGCTTGCACGTAACACTGTTACTGATTACTGAACTTCTACGTAGGTTAAAATTCTGTTACATCCCTAAAAATTTAAATTTATATCGTAACTTTAATTATAGATATTCTGACATACCGAGGTTAAGAAAAGTGGTAATTACTTATCCGGTCAGACATAATTCATTTTATCATGGGCTAGCTAATGATAACACAGGCTAACAAAATTTGACAAAGGTCCGGAACTAGAGACCGGACCTAGTATACCCGAAGGCTTTTGCTGCGCTGAATCCGAATCCGACCTCAGAAAAATTCCAGCACCCTCAGTTTTCGAGATATTCTAACCTAAAAGGGTCAAAAACCCGTTATTTTGATGTTTTCGAGGCCCCATAACATCGCGAAAAAATTTTTTTTCCACAAACTGACAACGGCATTGTAAAGAACTACTCTTCACCTTCAAAATTCGAACCCTACCTTTTTGATAGGATTTTTCGTAGAAATCTAAGCTATGTTTACTTTAAAGCGCTTTAACATAAACAACCGCAACTCGTACCCCGAGCGACGAAAGAAACAGGTATGGTTGGCGATGCAGAACAAAATATTTCCGTCGAAAATCGTTATCGTTCACTTGTAACGAATCATAACTTACTAATTAAACACATAGAATCACGAAAACGAACAAATGAATATCGCAAAGTGAAATGGCGCTAGAGCGACAGTTATGTTCGCGAAACAAATGAAGATGACAAGAGATTCTTGCGATAATAATAAAATCACAAT
>CAJFCO010018065.1:0-48726 GCA_904066015.1 Synergus gifuensis | reverse complement strand
ATCTAATAAAATATCTTAAAGTGAATTAAAATTACTCAGAAGCTCCCAAAATATCATCAAAGCCCATAAAATTACTTAAAATCCCATGAAATCTTATGAAATCCCTTAAAATTCTTGAAAATCCAATGAAATGTCGTAAATGTCTTAAAATCCCTTAGGTCGTTAAAATAACTTAATATCCTACAAAACATTGTAAAATCTCTAAAAATTATTTTAAATTTCATGCAATTTTGTAAAATTCGATTTCGAAAATTTTCCAGGCATTGGAAAACTGCTATTATAGTCAGCAGTGAGACTCTCTTGAGTGAGAGCCTGAGTGGGGAGAGGAGGGACTCTCCCTCTGTCTTCACACGGACGAGCGCTTTAGGTGTGTGCATAACACTTGGAGTCAAATCCGGACACACTGGGTAATTGTGTTTCACTCAATTTTTCAAAATTATCAATGTTCTCGTAAGGGAAGACACCTTTTCTTGTTAATAAATTAAATTCATTTAAATTTCTACTATATTTAAGTGTAATTTTCTTGTCTTTATAATCGGGTTAGGATTATTCCAAGGAATAGTTGGATAGAATCAGGCCGTTAGTGTAAATGACGAGAAACACCATTTAAAACAGAAACGTAATTTATTGCAAACTTACATTAGCACGTAGTGCCAATCAAAAGTAAGGATGGCTCGGCGAACCACGAACAGGAACCGCTCAGCACAACAAAAAGTCTTATTCCAGAAGCACAAGAAATGGGTGCGAACACTCGCGCACGAAACAGTCAAAACGGACGACCGGATTGCGATGGAATAACAATAGGGACAACCACCGAGACTACAGGGAGAGTTCTCTCTAGCGTTGCGCAGAAACGAGTGAGCTCCCGCCAAATCAGCCGGTCGACCTCGTGAACCAGCGGCCAAATCCGCCGGACCTCGGGCACGCCGGCCGGTAAGTGACGAACCTAGTCGCGGGCGCTAAGAGGGCATGTCATCCACATCCTTAACTTCTCGATTCCTCTTAAGGGGGGGGGGGGATATTTAAGCTTTTTTTTTTAATTTTTTCAATTTTTTTTTATTTGATAGTACAACATTTCAAGAATGTTTTGTGAAAATTTTAGGTCAATCGGAGCAAAAATGATGGAAATATATGGTCAGTTGCTCCATCTCGATTTCGTATACTTGCTTGAAAGCATACTTTAAAGCGTTCTCCTGAAAAGTGTCCTTTTTAAAGTCGGTGGACAGCATAACTCAAAATCTAGTGGGCCGGTCGTTTTGAAATCTTGCACAGTTGTTCTTCACATAATTCCCCAGGTAACGCTGGAGCCTTTTTCGTTTTTTTACGTACTTGTTGATTTTAGAATTACAAATTAATCGATTTTTTTAGCGAAAATTGTGTTTCTGTCTTCCAATTGCTACCAAAAATTCAAAAATAAAAAAAAATCGTTCCAGCGTTACCTCAAGAAACATCTCCTTTATAAAACCCAATTTGAATTTTTTGTTTCTGATGATTCCGTCTCGAGTTATCATGTCCACCGCAAAATACCTTTTTTTCGAGGCTCCTCTGGAGATTCGCAGTTACTCGCTCAATTTTTAATATTTTTCAATATAAATTTCCAGGAATATAGTCTAAAAGTTGTACTATAAGTTATATATTGTCAAAATAAACTAGCAGTACGTGTATCGCCAAAAAAATTCCTAAACACATGCATTTTTTTCAGCGAATGGACCGAACCCCCCCCCTTAACACCACACACTACCCGTATTTCCAAAATATCCGTTAGACTATCCATAACCTTATCCCAATTTCCCTTAATATATTTTGTCCTGTCAAAGTTAGGTGTCACAAAGTTATGTCTGTGTTTATAAAGTCTTTTGTTACAAAAAGTTTCATAGAATAGGTAGAGTTGGCTTGGAATCATATTAAATCAAAACTGACAACGAAATCATGCTATCAGGTTATTCGACTCCACCGTCGAACACTCCCTGCTCCTCGTCTTCCCGCCAAGTTGGTTCTCCGCCCTATAACAGATAGAAGAAAAGGAACAAAAAAAATTTTCCGGTTGGGGCAAAGTAATAGTCGTTGTCTAAATTAAGTCAGCATTTATTGCTCAAAGTCTTTCCCCTTTTTTTTAACAAAACAAGAAAAAAAAAGAGAAGAAGAAAAAAAACATTCAAATTTCCCTCGCGGGCTCTCAAGCCGATGTCGGCTTACGGGGAACGGTTGCCTTGGGCCAACCGCCCCTGTCCTTCCTCAAACGCCGGAGCATCTCTTCAACCTCCGCGTTCCTGGCCGCCTTATACTGTGCCCATTCTTCAATTGAGGCTATAGCCTCCCGTTCTCTCCTGGCCACCAATGTGCGGCGGAAGGTGGATTCCATCCGCGCTTCGTCCCTCACATCAACGGGACCGTATAATTACGGGGATGAGGTTCGGGACTCCTCCCTCTCGCCCGCTTCCAGCGGGTCATTCACGGTGGCCGGAAACAATCGCCTTACATGGCGATGCGGGCGAAAGGGGATGAGTTTCTGCGGCACCCCCTGACTGCGCAACCGCAACCATTCACCTGCGTTGCACCGCAGCATGTGTATTTTGTCCTCCTGGTACACCCTGAGGCACAAACCGCACCTTTTTCTGGATTCCCTAAAATCCAGGAAAACAATTCTGTCCAAAAGTCTTTAAAGTAAACGCTCTGCCAGAGTTGGATAAAGTCGAACCAAGTCATTAGTAACAGTTCCTATCTATGTCACTGCGTGCGCTAATTCTAACTATTCATTTACTAATATAATGTCATTTATATTCCAGGTTCCTACGCTTTTACCTTTCGTATCCTTTAACTCATAGATCGTTGGGGAAATTTTATTTTTAATAATGAAAGTACCTTCGAATTTATCGAACAATTTTCCCGTTTTTTTATCGTACTTATTAGACAATTTATTTACGCGTTTTAGGACCCTATCTCCTACTTTAAATTCTACCGGTCTTCTTAAATTATAATACTTCGCTTGCCTATCATTCATCTTATCTAGGTTTTTTTGTACCTCATCCTTTATAATTTGTAGTCTTCTAAGTCGATCTGTCCATTTTTCGACTTCCTGAAACACAATGTCATCCGATTCTTCTATCTCCGATCTTAATGTTTAATTCGGTTTAAGTTCCCTGCCCAAGTTTAAAAATGCTGGTGTGAAACCTGTTGCAGCATTTTTGTTTGTGTTCATTGCAAATTGCAAATCTTCTAAATGTTCATCCCAAGACGAATGATCGCCTTCTATATAGGTTTTGATAATCTGTTTTATCGTCATATTGTACCTTTCCGTAGGGTTTGCTTGAGGGTAATATTTTGGTGTTGTTGCAAGTCTTACACCAAGTTTCTCTGCCAAGTGTGTCATTGTCTTATTGATAAATTCCGTTCCGTTATCCGTCAACAATATCCTTGGCGTTCCCCAATGCGAAATTATACGCCTATGACACTCGGTTTCTAGTGTACCTCCTTTTTTCTTTTTTTAACGGAATTATTTCCACCCATTTGGTGAAGTTATCAACAAATACCAAAATATATTGATTTCTACGCTTTTTAGTTACGGGTAGATGACCCATAATGTCTGCTGTCACGAATGTCCACGGCTCTTCGACAATTCGTTTTCCCATAAATCCTATTCTAGGTTGATTACTAGCTTTTACTCTTTGGCAAACTTTACATTGTTTCACGTATTTTAACGTTTCAGAGTAGCTACCGGGCCAAAAATAATTTTCCGCAATTCGCGCGTATTGCGTATCGCCCATACCACGGCTAAACATTCTAATTCAGATTCTGAGTATTTGGTTTTAGCGCTATTTAAACCTCTACTCGCATAAGCCACTACATAATTCTCGCCCTCGACTGTTTGCGTTAGCACTGCTCCTAATCCTGTTGTGCTAGCATTCGTTTCCAACTGGAACGGGTATCTAAAATCTGGACGCCTCAAAATTGGTTCCGAGGTTAACAATTCCTTAACCTTTTCCAATGCCGTCTGTTGGTCTGGACCCCACTCCCATTATTTATCTTTTCTTAGTAACCTATTAAATGGTTCTACTACTTTCGCGAAATGTGGGAAAAATTTCCTGCACCAACTAGTCATTCCTATCAATCTCTGTAGCTGTTTGATACTCCTTAGTGCTAGAAAATCCAAAATTGGTTTCAATTTTTCTTCGTCTATCCTCAGCCCTCTTTCGTCTATTGTGAACCCTAGGTAGTTTACTTCCGAGCATCCGAACTCACATTTTTCTGGACTAATTCTTAGACCTGCTTTGTTAACTCTATCCAGAACCACTTCCAGATATTTGATATGGTCTTCGAAGTTCTACGTTACAATGACAATGTCATCCAAGTAACAAAAAAAAAATGGTTTGAGTTCTGGGGTTATAATCTTAAAGACAATAAAGTTATAATCTTATGGACAAGAGTCCATAAGTCCCTGGAATGTGGCTGGTGCATTAGTCAGACCAAAAGGCATTCTCTTAAACTAGAACATGCTCTTGCTCGGAACTGAGAATGCAGTTAACGGCTTGGAATCGTTTTCTAATGGGATTTGTAGGTATGTTAACTTCAGATCTATTTTCGAAATATATTTCGCGGCTCCGAATGTGTCCAAGATTTCATCCATTATCGGTATTGGATAGAGATCTTTCTTCGCCACACTATTTATTTTCCTGAAGTCCAGGCAAAACCTATATTTTCTGTTCGGTCTCTTTATCATTACTATCGGATTCGACCAATCCGAACAAGATGGTTCTATTATGCCTTGTTCCAGCATCTTGTCTATTTCCTCGAATAGACATTTATTTTGACTCTTATTTATATGACTAAATAGACTCTTATTTTTGGGCTTACTTGATAACACCTTTGTTTAATAGGCAAGTGTCTGCACGTCTATCCTATGTTTTGTTAGGTGAGTTGCCCTATGATGTTTTCCTATTTCCGGTTTCCATTTTTCCTTTAGCACTCTTGCTAACTTTTGTTGTGGGTTTACATCCAACTCGCATATTGCTTCCGCTAATTCCTGGCTTTTTCTAATAGGCCTACTTTTCCTCTTTTTTATCACTTTTGGGCTTTCCTGAATTAAGGCTCTATCCCTAAATTCTTGCCAACTTTCTTTGTTCTTTCCTTCTACAAGGTTTTCTATTTTTTCCGTTTCCTTTTCCCTTTGTTTCTTACTTAAATTTATTTCCATTAGCTTCGGAATTTCCTGTTTCCTAGCTAATCTTTCTTGCTTAGAGTTAACTTCCTCTTCCGGGTTAACTTCCTCTTGTTCCGGTTCTGACAGAAATTAATATCTGTTTCTCCATAAGGCTTCGGCTATCTTCGGGGTTGTTTTCTTGGGTTTACGTCTCGGAGTTTGGGTTCTCTCCGAAATCATAGACAAATTAATGTTCTTTGCCTTATCCTTTCTCGCTTCTGCTGCTATCCCAGTTCTGTGATCGATCACTATTGCTTTTCAGGTTTATCTTACTTCCGAATTTGGGTTCGTATGCTTTTATCCCTGTTTCAACTTTTTCCGTAGATTTGGTTTGACTTTGCTTCTTTTTATTCACCTCGACTAACGATTTTTTCCCGCTCTCCATCTGGATAGGCTTTGGGAGGGCAGTAGGTTGACATTCCATTTTTAACCTAATTCTGGAGTTGTTTGGTAACCACCAAACTTCATTGTCGTAGTCGTGAGTGATTCTTAAAGTTTTAAGCATATCTGTTCCCCAAATTCCGATGGTTTTTAAATCTGGGACTATTCTGACTAAGAGTCTTGTATTTTCTCCGCCAATTAATACTGGAATTTAGACCTAGCCTATTATTCCAACTGTCTCACCATTAGCTACTACCAATCTATCTGATACGGGCTCTGATATCTTAATCCCTGATTCTTTAATCCTATCTATCATCTCCCTACCTACATAGGAGTGTGTTGCCCCTGTATCAACTAGCAGCTTAAATAATTCGGTTTCGTTTTTTATTACTATATGTAACCTAGTTTCTTTCTCCTGGTTCTTATCCGAAATTAATTTTTCGGGCGGTCTGGCTTCGGCATTTACATTCTCCAAGGCCCGCTCCTCTAGTTTCCCGAACTTTTGTTTCTGAGCCAGCAGTCTTTCCTGGGGGGGGGGTTCGGTTCATTCGATGAAAAAAATGCATGTTTTTAGGAATTTTTTTTGGCGATACAGGTACTGATAGTTTATTTTGACAATATTTAACTTATAGTACAACTTTTAGACTATATTCCTGGAAATTTATATTGAAAAATATTAAAAATTGAGCGAGTAACAGCGAATCTCTGGAGGCGCCTCGAAAAAAAGGTGTTTTGCGGTGGACATGATAACTCGAGACAGAATCATCAGAAACAAAAAATTCAACTTGGGTTTTATAAAGGAGATGTTTCTTGAGGTAACACTGGGACGATTTTTTTTTTGAGTTTTGAATTTTTGGTAGCATTTTGAAGCCAAAAACGCGATTTTCGCTTCAAAAAATCGATTAATTTGTTATTGTAAAATCAACAATTATTTAAAAAAAACGAAAAAGGCTCCAGCGTTACCTGGGTAATTATGTGAAGAACTGTGCAAAATTTCAAAACGATCGGCCCACTAGATTTTGAGTTATGCTGTCCACCGACTTTAAAGATGACACTTTTCAGGAGAACGCTTTAAAGCATGCTTTCAAGCAAGTATACGAAATCGAGGTGGAGCAACTGACCGTATATTTCCGTCATTTTTGCTCCAATTGACCTGAAATTTTCACACAACATTCTTCAAATGTTGTACTATCAAATAAAAAAATTTAAAAAATTCAAAAAAAAAGCTTAAATACCGAACCCCCCGCTTAAGGTGTCCTTGCTTATCGCAAAAGAAACATCTCAGCGGATTTCTTGTTTCTTTAAAATTCCTATTATTATTTCCTGTCCTATTCCTTTCCGCTGGTCTCTGAGCTTTCCTGAAGCTTTCCCTATTTTGTTGGTTTACTAGGGGTTCTGTTCTTGGGAGGTTATCCTGATGACTCATCTCAGCTGTATGCCCTACATCAACGCTTGGCAATTCAACCGCTCTCAATTCGCTTTCGTTATTTCCTTTGTTCTCGATTTATTTTATCTGAACACTTTGTTTCTGATTATAGTTATAACGTCTTTCAGAATTTTTCGCGATCGGTTGTCTAAAATTCTGCCTATTAAATTGTTTAGAATTTCTATTCGAATTTTTATCCATCGGTTTCTTTTCCGTTACGCTGATGATTTATCCTTTTATTTTGCTCTTAAAGACTTCTGTTTCCCATTCCTTGCCTAGGTCAATCAATTCTTCGAAGGTTTTAAAATCGTTCCTTCTGAAATAAAGTTTTTATTCTATTCGCAAATTTTCGTATGCTCTCCGCAATTCCGATTCAAGACTTTTTCTCGGGTATAACTTACTAATGGTATTTTATAATTTCCGTTAAATATGACACTATATCGTAATCTTGTTTGTGGTTACAGAATTTTATTTTTTGATTGGTTTCTTCCAGAAATTTCTCATCTATGTACGAATTTCTGAAATCTATTATGAAATCAGATAATGTACGCCATGGCCTTTTATTTACTAGAAATAAATAAGAAAATAAATAAATATAAATAAATAAATTTCATAACACTTCGAACGGTCGGTTTAGCATACACATTTAATTTTGATACTTGGTGCGATTTAACTTGACACCTAGTATTCAAAATTTTCTAACTCTTATTATAGAAATATTCTAGGCTTCTAAAACCAGAAATTGTGTTATTTTCGTCGAGCGATCAATATTTTTCAAGATACCGCTCGGACTCAGCGGTGACCCCTACACTTACGCTCGATATACCTGACGAACGGTCAGCTTGTTTTTCAACTTCCGAAATTTTAATTTCTTGAATATTCGAAATTTTCGCGTTTTCACTACCTCGAATAATTTCGCTTTTGAAAACTTTAATTTTCTATTAATTTATTTCCTATTCTCGGGTTTTTAATTTTATTCCCCTTTTCGGGTTTTCTCTTAAAGATTTTTCGCTATGATTCGTACGCACTTAAATTTCTTTTCCCATCACGCACTTTCACTTCCTGAAAATACGAAAAGATATACCCGAACAAAATTACAATTGATCAATCAGAACAGGTTGTATTCACTACATCCTAAAAAAAATAAACATATCTGCGAACATTTCATCTCCTATTAGAGCACGCAGGACTTTGTGACATTTCAAAAATAAATTTTAAAATTCTCCGCTCTGGCAGAACGAAGTCAGGTCGTAAATGGTATTCACTCTTCTCGCCCTCCTCACGACTTAGGATTAAGGAAAAATGGGTGGGTATTTTACGATTGGGCGCCAGGTATAATTGGGTTAGGATTATTCCAAGGAATGGTGGGATAGAATCAGGTCGTGAGGGTAAATGACGAGAAACACCATTTAAAACAAAAACGTTATTTATTGCAAACTTACATTAGTACGTAGTGCAAATCAAAAGTAAGGATGGATCGGCGAACCACGAACAGGAACCCCTCGGAGATTCGGGCTGGCCTGCAACGACGGTGATATGGGTGGCGAGTTGGGCCAACTCAGCACAACTTGGCACAACAAAAAATCTTATTCCGGAATCACAAGAAATGGGTGCGAACAACGGGCGACCGGATTGCGACGGAAAAACAAGAGCTACAGCCACCGAGACTACAGGTAGAGTTCTCTCTAGCGAAGCGCAGTAACGAGTGAGCTCCCGCCAAATCAGCCGGTCGGCTTCGTGAACCATCGGCCAAATCCGCCGGACCTCGGGCACGCCGGCCAGTCAGTGACGAACCTAGTTGCTGGCGCTGAGGGGGCATGACGTAACAGCCATGTTACATCTTCGTTTTGCAAATAAGATGCTAACTTTTCGATACTGCTTGGAATGAAACGGAAAGAATCGAGAAACCGAAGTTTCACATTTGTTCCGTTTACATTCTTGGTAAAAGATATTTAATTTTCTTTTTGTAACACATGCACGGAATATTTGATTTTCGAGGCATGTATAGCATTGCGCAAAGTGACCAAATCTATAACCGTGTTAAAACGCAGTTACAAAAAGACTTTTTGTAACTGTGGCGCATGCGTATTTTTAGCAAGACCAACTTTTTGTAACTGTTGTGCATGCGTACTTTGAGCAAGATAAACTTTTTGTAACTGCCGCGCATGTGCACTTCGATCCCATACTACTTCCAGTAGTTCCAGTACAGTAACATAACCTCACTGCCCGCTTTAGGTGTCAGGTGTCAAATTCAGCTATTCGCCCATGCTGTGTTAAATTCTTTGATTATTTTAATTAGATTTAATAAAAATGAGTGATTCTGGAAGTAGTGAAATCGATCAGACACCACCTGAGGTTCGAAAAAATTTTCTCATTTTTATTGTTTCTCAAATAAAACATTCCATGTATTTGTTATAAAAAGTATTGTGTGGAACAGGTGCAGAAAGTAGGCAGTCATAACTCCTGTGAAGTTTACTGTACTTGTCATCGGCTCATCTACGGCTCCTTTTCGGTTCGCCTTCGCCTCGCCTCCAACTCGTTTCCGGCTCGTCTTCGGGTTGCCTCCAACTCGCCTTAGATTCGCCTCTGGCTCATACAGTAAACTTCACACTCGTTTGGAAATGCCTACATTCCGCACTTGTTGCACAATATACTATTATTAACAGGAAGCAATGTAATTTGCCCTTCGAATTGAGTAGCCAGAGCTTTGATGAAAAAGTGACAATCATAGCCAGATAAATTGTGAAATATTATTGGAACCACATGAAGATTTTGATAATTTATATTGCACCCCTGGTGAGCAGCACCGCGATATTTCCCAGTAAAATGACAGTGATCTCGATGAACAATATCAGCAGCACCTAATGCTTTCTCACATATGTGACAGGTCTTAGCTGAACAAAAATCTTGTTGTTTCAGTATTAAGGGTTCCATAGGAATCACTGTGTTCAGATAAACATCAATTTGTTCAGCTAAGATTTTCAATTTTTAATAAAATATTCAATGCAATCTTCTCCTCTATAAATTTCAAATTCTGAAAGCGAATCATTAAAATCACACTTTAAATAAAAGGCAATACTGTGAGTGACATGCTTTTGATACGCTACTGTGTTAGGTGCAAGAATATCTTCCGCATATGATTGTCCTTCTGCAATAGGTTTTAAAATAGACTCGATACCAGCATAAACTGAAAATGGAACCATTTCTTTATAATTAAAATTTTTAAATTCCAAAATGTTTTCCCCTTCTTTCGGCAGCATTATTTTGCATTTATTAATACTTTCACAGTCTGATTTGTGATTTAAAAAAGATTTCTCAATTTTAAAATGACACGCATCTGTCATATAGAAAAAGTTTCTTCTTGCAAAGTGTTATTTGTCTAGTGACTAAACGAGAAAGATTATTAATAAAGACAAAGTGATACACTGGATTGCTTTCAATTTCAGAGTTTTCAACCATAAGAAGATGTATTACGGGTGTATTTATCTTTTTTGCACGACTCAAATATATAAGTACAACTTCCTCCTTTTTTTTATTAATATGATCTATACCATAAATATTGATATTCAAACTGTTCATTTCTTCGAATTTTTTAACGTCAAATTTAATTGGAAAATTAATATCTTCATATTTTAATACTGATTTTAAAGGTGGATAAGAACTTGTTTTTGAAACACGAGATTTTGTAGGATGAAGAGCGGCCATTACAGACTAGAGAATACCGTATGGGTCATTTTTTCGGATATTTATAACAGCATGTTTGTTTTGAATGTACTTTGGCAACTCAATAAAAGTTGAGAATCCTGCTTGCAATGGAGTAAAACTATTTATCTTTACACACAAATTTATTATTTTAATCAATGACCAGCCTGATTTACTTCTCTTAAACTCTTCAACCTGAACCAAAATATCATCTTTCATGTAGTCTTGAAACCAATTGTCTAGATTTGTTGATTAGAGAATAATTTGATTTTTGGTGGCAAGGAATTTATTGGCCTTAATCATTTCACGAGCTTCTAAGGCTTGGAATTTACCACAGAAAATCACGTTAACCTTTAAATTTCCCTCTTTTGTCAAGGCATTCTTTAAGCGAGTTATAATCATTGATTTTGTGTCGTCAAGAAATTGTTTTAAATCTTTGTGCTTCAGATTGACTATACAACCAAACCTTATTCTACTATTAAACGCCGTTTGTAAATCATCCCAATGAATTCTATCTGATTTCCTATTCGTGCTACCTCTACCTTTTTTCTGTAAATCTCTAATGTTTCTATTTATTGTATTTAGGATTCCAATTGTTGTTAATATTTTCATCTTTTCACCGACGGATGCATTTGTTCTTTGTTTTAATATTTTATTCAACAATCTGGTATTACGTTTTCCAATCGTAATCCACTCGTGTATTAAGGCGATTGATGAGCCTTCATCCAAATATTCCAAACCAGTCTCCATTAAATGAAATAGGTTTTTACAAAATTTTGAGTCTATTTTATCCTTCCTATTCATCCTGTTGAGGTTGGAGAAGTTCATCTTGTTGATGTTGATTTTTCAACGAAAAAAAACGCTTTCAAACACAAAATTTCTTCACAACTCTATAGTCTATATTCAAACTTTAAAAAAATTCACTATTCAAATCTTCTTGAATAGCAACACGTGAATACTAATGTTCGTATGGTGGCGAAGTAACTGTTGCACTAAAAGGTTAAGGGATGTGCTGCGCTTTATATAGGACTTTTTATCTAATTTCTTAGAATTTCTTATCTTATTGTTATAGCTACCGTATAATATAACACGTATGTTTATGTTTAAAAGGGGAGGTGAAACATGATCTAAATTGCATTAAATTGCGCAATATGACGTCATTTCTCAGAATTCTATGTACCATTTCTCGGGGAGTGGGGAGTTTAATCTTGAAAATATGTAATATTACCTCATTTCTCAGAATTCTATGTAACACGATATGATTGTTTACGCTAAATTTCTCAGGAGTGGGGGTAAAACAGGTTTGGACTTGCAGAGAAATATGTAATATGACACCATTTCTTAGGAATTCCTATGTAACACGATACTTTTGTTTTTGGACATGCATAGAAATATGTAATATGACACCATTTCTCAGGAATTCCTATGTAACCCGATACTTTTGTTTTTCTGTAATTGGACACCCTTTGTTTATGTTAAAAAAAGAAAAAACATATGACGTCATCTTTCAGAAATTCCTATGTAACCCGATACTTTTGTTTTTCTGTAATTTGACACCCTTTGTTTATGTTATAAATTCTGATCACCGGAAATAACTCATCATTACTATGAAGTCATCCAAATTCTTACTCCCTCCACTCACATTCACTCAGACACACTCTCACACCAACGCAAGCTCAAACGGACATCCACTCACACGAGTCTATCCAGAAGCCTCTCTGTTATACTACTCTTGATTCGAAAAGCAGATGTAGATTGGACTCTACGATGCTCCAGACAAAAAATAGAAAACAAAAAAGGCATAAATAGCCGAGAGATATATCTGTTCAAAAACAGAAAAGAGATAAGAGAAAATGTAGAAGGTTGGAAGATAAGAAGATAATCGATAAGAAACATCACTGCAAAGACTTCTAAAAGGAGAAGGTGGTGGATGATCCAATAGGGTGGTTCAAAAATGCATGGTAAAAATTTTTTTGATGCTAGAGAGTCTCGATCCCCCCAATTTGATTCGAAATCCGAAAAAAGAAAGGTCATATTTTTTTTTTTTTTTTAATTTTGATTTTAACACGTGCCAGTTTTGACTTGAAGTTTCCCATGTAAATTGCATGGGGAAAAATCACTTTTTGAAGTTTTTAGAATAATTTTTCAGCGTTTCGAAAAATGTCACGGGAGAATATAGAGCCTTGTTGAGGACTATCCAACAAAGAATTTCATGTACCACACATATGGGTCTGACACACCTAACACACCCCCACGATGCCTTGAAAACTACCCTTAAAATAAAAAATGTCAATTTTTCATAAAACCGGCCTTATGTGAGCTTTATTCTCGTTTTTTTTAAATTAAAATTATTTCTATTAGTCTAGTGGAATATTTATCGACATTGGTTAATTAATTTTTAATTATTTAAACAAATTTCATTTGTTTAAATAATTTTTTTTCCAAAATACGTTTGTCTTTATAAAAATTACTACTATTGTTCTAATGGAATATTGATTAACAATTTTTAATTAATTTTCAATTATTTAAACAAATTGAATTGGTTTAAATAATTTTTTTTTCCGAAAATTCTTTTTTTCTTATCAAATATTATTACCATTGATTTAATTGAATATTTATTAGCATTGAAAAATTAGTTTTCATTTGTTTAAATAAATTCCATTTGTTTAAAGAATGGTTTTTCAAAAAATTCGAGGAATTCTAAATTTTTATCGTTACATAACACAAATTTATTTTCAAATATTTTCCAATTTTGTTTCTTTCTGTTTGCAAACGAGGAGGACAGTTATGATATGTATAGAAAGTTGTTTGAGTTTTCGACTTAGTTTTTGCTCTAGTATTTATAGTTTCAATTAATAATAGAGGTCGCGAAACACCCTGTATATATGTATAAATACACAAATTATTGTACGAGAATTAGAAAAATAATTTTAATAAAAGCATTTTCAATGAGAAAAAACTGAAATTAAGCTGCGCTCGGCTGCAGCTCTCCTATGGAAGTTTTGCGCCCAATTCTCGAGGCCGCGTGAGTAGGGTTTGTAGTGGGGGAAGCTTCCGAGCTCATGAAGGCCAATGGCTCTCTTATAGAGGGAGCCCTTATGGAGGTTGTACTGTACTTTTTAGAGAACAAACAGGTTAATATACATGAAATTCGGCGATTAGCTGGTGAGCGGTATGTTGCTCAGGAACAACAAGATGTACACGAATTCATCAGTGATCTTTTTAATGCAGTACTTGCGTTAAGACAAATAGTAGAGTTCAAAGTCAAAGATTTAAAGACATGTGCTAAATGCAAAATTTCAACTTCCGAAGATGTAACTTGCACGACTGTAATTCTCCCAGTCGCAATAGCAAAGAAAAAAACTGTGATTCTTCAGCAGCTATTCGATGAAGTTTACAGCAAACGAGTAGAAATCAATGCAAGATGTACTGATGATTTCGGAGGAAAATATAAATTGCAGCGAATGAATGTGGAATCCGTTTCATTAATTCTAGTCGTTCAACTTATGATATAACGTTGGAGTAGTTTTGGCGTCGCGGAAAAAATTGAAAAATGTGTATTTAAGCGCATTCCAAGTGCTGTAATTAAATTTGGTGGTAGCTCTTATAAAGTTATAAGTGCTGTTTTTCACACATGAGCGAAAGAAATATCTAGGGGTCATTATTTTTGCTATTTATGACAGTGTGAAGGTTGGGTGAAAGGAAATGATAATGTGGTCGAGAAAAAATCATGGCCTTATAACGCCAAAGAAGTATATACATTATTTTTACAAAGACAATAATATTTTTATTGTTGTAACGATTACTTTTACTATTATTAATGTATGTCAAATAAATTACAATAAATCACGGTTAAATTAATATAACGTAACTTTAGAAAATTAGAGTAAGTCAGTGGCAGTTGATAGTGGTTTACCAAAAAATATCCATATTTCCAAAAAAAACATTTCCAATGTAAAAATTTGGAGGTGAGGGCTCTCTTTAGAAAACTTACCAAAAAAAAACCAAATCTTTCGTATACGCTCAGTAAGGGCTATACTCCATTGGAGTTTTTTATTTGATAAGGTTACGCATGAAAATGTTTATTACAGGTTTCTCATTTTGAAATTACAACAGAATCATACGTAACATTCCATTTTTAGTTAATCTGGACTCGAGCATTTCCAGTCACTCACCTGCCCGCTTTTTCTATCAAACCATTATTTTCAAACTTCGATTTTTGCACTTATGTCCTGCAAGTACGTAATAAAACTATTTTTTTATTTTTTCATTGCGATTACAATATGTTACTATTATGCAAGTCATAAAAGCAGGTAGGTGAGTGATTGGAAATGCTCGAGTACAGATTAACTAAAAATGGAATGTTACGTATGATTCTGTTGTAATTGAAATATGAGAAACCTATAATAAACATTTTCACTCGTAAACTTATCACATAAATAACTCCAATGGAGTATAGCCCTTACTGAGCGTATGCGAAAGATTGGTTTTTTTTTTTTGGTAAGTTTTCTAATGAGAGCCCTTACCTCCAAATTTTTACATTGGAAATGTTTTTTTTGGGGATATGAACTATTATAAAATTTATATGTTATTTAGAAGGATACAAACTTAAAGTTATAATAAATCATGTCGCATTAAAATGGTTACATAAGGTAAAATACCCAATTAACGACACTTTTACGATCACTCTACAGAAAAAACGTAAATTGAAAGATTTAAAAAATTGTTTACTTCGGAATATTTGTTCCTATGTAAAGTTCTATCATTTTGGCATCAAAAAACGGTGGCTACGGAATTCTATCTATGTAATTGTTGATAAAATGGCGCTTTTTTTATACCTCTGCATGTAAGCTATTAATGACGCGAGAAATTTGACGTAACCCTATTAACGACGCTCTTTGGAACCTATTAACGACGCTTTGATTTTCCATAATTTTATTGAATTTCTGGATTTTGTATGTACACTACGTGGTTTATTGATCTTTTTAATAAACATTTGTCAACTTACCTTTTATGAAGTTCGTTTATTCACGTCGGAAATATTAGTAACAAGACAACATAATCCGCGAGACTTGTAAGAAGGGGGCGCAAATTCAGGCGTAGATGGCGCTTCGAAGCGGAGCAGTTCAATTTGATTTAATGAAAATGTCTAAATAAAATGAAAATATCGACAAATTCGCACGTCATCATAAAATATATTCATAGCAGAATATATTAGAGTGAAATGTTGCAATATTTAATATTATATATATTTTTTTAAAATAAGCGAAATTCAAATCGTCGTTAATCGGGTACATGTCGTTAATTGGGTATTTTACTTTAATTTGAAAAACCCCACAGGAAGATTATCAAAATGAGCTCTAGAGTTCTTAAATTACGATTAGGAGATAATTTATAGAAAAGGTACCTCGAATTATGTGCTAGACGCGTTATCGAAAAAAGATGAGGCAACGGTAGCTTGTGTTCTGTCAATGGTAAAAGAAGATAGTTTCAATTATAAAAATAGTAGCGAAGATATGGTAATTGGTATAATACTAAACGTGAGCATATAAGAAAAAATCCACAAGAAAATCCGAATTGGTGAATTAGGGATAATTACAATTATATTTTTTCCGAACAGATCCTTTAAAGTCAAAGTTACTAGAAGAAATGAATCCGTGGAAGTTGAAACACATAAAAAATAAAAATTAAAAAAAAATAAAAAAATAAAATAGAAAAAAAATAAACAATCAAAAAAAATCAATTTAAAGGAACAAGATTGGTTAGAAAATCATGATAATAAACAAGCAGGACATTTAGGAATGGAGAAAACGTATGCGAACTGCGAAGTTAGCTGAGAATTATTTTTGGCCAGGAATGTGTTCACATTAAAATATGTTAAAGAGTGCGATATGTGTTAAAGAGTAAAGCCAAGAATAAACAATCAAATGGTTTTCATGAGAAAAAGAATTATTGAGAAACCGTGGACTGTAGTAGCTTCGAATACGATGGATCTTTTACATTTAACTAAGTCAAAAAATTAATATAGGGTCGGTGCACCGGTTTTGGCCACTGCTCCTATTGTGGCCACTATCACAATTTTCTTTATTTATTACGGTCCCGTTGGCTTTACTACATGTTGACGAACGCAGTTTTTTGACGAGCCATCAAACTGCGTCTGTCAAAATGCAATAGAGCCAACGGAACCGTAATAAATTACGAACATTTCTGGTGGCCACAACAGGACTTACGTTGGCCAAAACAGGTGCACCGACCCTATCGTACTTGTCATAGACATGTTCGCAAACTTTCTTCAGATAATCCCAGTGAAAAATAAATTCTGGAATACAATAGAAAAAGAGTTTCATAAAAGAATAATAACTAGATGGAGAACTCCTAGAACTTTATTTACAGACAACGCTAGAGAGTTCGTAAATAAAGTGATGTATAATTTAACAAAACATTTTGGTATTAGACATTCGAAAACTCCCCAATACCAGCCCCAAGAAAACCCTAC
Source organism: Synergus gifuensis (assembly GCA_904066015.1). Taxonomy (NCBI): domain Eukaryota; kingdom Metazoa; phylum Arthropoda; class Insecta; order Hymenoptera; family Cynipidae; genus Synergus; species Synergus gifuensis. The sequence goes on along the minus strand of CAJFCO010018065.1, from coordinate 31,524 downwards.
TGAAAAACAATAGATCAAATAAAACTGCGATCAAGGCATATTTGGATAAAAATAAGTGAGAATGGAATGAGAATTTAGATTACATCCAATATGCTTTGAACACCAATAAGTATTATTCGATGGGTTTTACATCTACTTTTTTGAACCCAGGTAGATAATTAGAACTTATTCAAGAATTAAAGAAAATGGGTTACAATATGTATAATATATATGAATTATAACCTTAAAACCTATTTAAAAGACATTTAATAATTATTTTCAAGTTAATTATCAGCCGAAAGATTACAGGCAATATAATTCCGGTTTCTTCTAACCGGACAAAGTTTCTTTCCCTATTGTCAAGGGCTCTCTTTACGGTTGATTAAATTATTATTTTTATAAATTAATCTCCACAGGGTTCTTATGGAATTGTCAAGCTGGTTTTTAATGAAGAAGATGAGACCAACTACGCAATGAAAATATTAAGTAAAAAGAAATTGATGAAGAAAGCCGGCATCTTTGGTCGAATGGTACCAGGTCGAATGGGCATGCTCAGTCCTTTGGCGAAAGTTTACAGAGAAATTGCATTACTAAAGAAATTAGACCATCGAAATGTCGTAAAATTAGTGGAAGTCCTTGATGATCCAGACGAAGATAACCTTTACCTCGTTTTCGAATTAGTTCAAAACGGTGAAGTTCTACAGATACCAACAGATAAGCCCATTGACGAAGAAACTGCCAGAAAGCATTTTCGAGATGTTGTACTAGGCGTAGAGTACTGTAAGTATAAAAATAGTTTTATGCATGTTTGACCATAATCTGAACATTCCGAACATTGTGTAATATTACCAGAGTATCAAGTATTGTTCCTAAAAAAGTAACCGTAACTCATTATACCTAATTTAATAGAATTGATTAAAAATTTATGAGATTTTTTTTGAAGATAATATTTTAGATGAGGTATGAGGAATACAATTAATTGACAATTTATTAAATACATTTAAAATATAATTAAAAATGTTGAAAATACAGAAGAGTTATTATCACAAAACTTATGTTTTCGAATTCAAATAAATTAAATTTTTTAACTGAAAATTGTAATTGATTATTATTATCAAATTAAAGAGGACTATTTTAGAGATAATTTACGGACTATCCACGGTTCTTCTACAAACCTATGTCTCATTAATTCGACGGGTACTTGCTGTTCCATTTTCCACATCTGGCAGACAGTGCAACTATTTACATAATTTTCTATGTCTCTAAAGTAACCGATACTTGAGCGATATATTGAGCGGAACGCGCATATAATTTTTTTGTGAAACTAGATGACCAGATTTTGGTTGGACATGATCTTCAGATATCACAGATTCTTTTTCACTGTCATTGGGTCTTATTTTCGCCAAGATCTTGAACAAAGTCAGTTACAAATTACTTCGTCTCATGACTCGGTCCGACTCCTTGTATAACTTTCGACAATAATTTCAATAAAACTTATTTCAGTTGTTTATCTCACAGTGCACAATTATTTCGTTATATTAGGTGCACAACTTTGCTTCCGCCGATTTTTTCGAAAATTGAAGGCTTTATTCTGAAAAAGTGATTACCTCTTTATGATTCAAAGTACTGTCCGTCACTAGCCACTACTTTTTGACATCTTTCGGGCAATTGTCGGATACCATCTCGAAAAAACTTTGTGTCTTTTGAGGCGATCCACGAATCGATCCATTCTTTAACTTCTTCATAAGAGTGGAAATGGTGCTCAGCTAAGCCATGTGCCATCGATCGGAACAAATGGTAATCGGAAGGAGCAATGTCTGGAGAGTACGGCGGGTGTGGTAAGACTTCCCATTTTAGGGTTTCCAAGTATGTCTTGACGGGTTTTGCGACATGTGGCCGAGCATTGTCATGTTGCAGGTTAACTTTATCGTGTCTTTCTTGATAATGTGGCCGTTTCTCCTTCAATGCTCGACTCAAACGCATCAATTGCGTTCGATACCGATCCCCTGTGATAGTTTCACTCAGTTTCAACAGCTCATAATACACCACACCGAGCTGGTCCCACCAAATGCAGAGCATAACCTTGGCACCGTGAATATTCGGTCTGGGCGTAGATGTGGAGGCATGTCCGGGCATTCCCCATGATTTTCTGCGTTTGGGATTATCGTAGTGGACCCATTTTTCGTCGCCGGTTACAATGCGATGTAAAAAACCCTTCCGATTCTGTCTTCGAAGCAGCTGTTCACAAGCAAAGAAACGGCGTAAAGCCGTTCGGAATCTTCGAAAATTTTTTTTCTTCCGCCGCCATGCCGGTCCTCGACATCAAAATCACCGCTTTTAAAGCGTTGAAACCACTCACGACACGTTCTTTCACTAAGAGCAGCGTCACCGTAAGCACTTGAGAGCATTCGATGAGCCTCAGCCGCAGTTTTCTTCAAATGAAAGCAGAAAATCAACACTTCTCGCAAATGACGAGAATTTCGCTCGAAAACTGACATCTTCGATCGAGAATACACTTCTGATGCAAATACAAATTCACTAATGTGGTGCTATCGTTATGTTGACAGATGTCCAAGCTTACTGTATGAAATTTTTGACCTGCCTATTTCAACCGACACTTACCGCTGCAGCCATCTATCGAAAAACGGCGGAAGCAAAGTTGTACACCTGATACTTAAAGACCCACAAATGGTGATCCCGAAAGCGTTCAGTGGAAAAAGTGTAGTTACAATTTTGTGCAAGTTGCAGGTTATAAGTGTACTTAAAAAATGCCTAATGAAAACAGAACCAATGAACAAATAAATGTGCCAGTGATCGCGAATTTCGCGATGCGGGTGCAATCTTTGGCCCGACAAGATTTCATTATGGTTCAGACAACTGGACGCACAATTCGCTATCGCCGGAATCACACGAGAAGTTCCGAAATTTAACTACTTAATCGCGAATCTGGAACAAAAATATGTAGAAGAAATCTAAGACTTTATTGAAAGTCCTCCAGCAACTGGACATTACGAAGCCGCGAAAACTGCACTTATCAAAAAAGAAAACGAGATGAACGAGGATTTTCAACGCAATCTATGGATGAATAAATTGCCTATATCGATGCAACACATTTTAGCACCGATGACGAATCCTTTTCAAAAAAAGACATGCATTTCAGACAAATTCAAATTGCGTTCCTCCTTATGCGTTACTTTTTAGCTAACTTCATACGTAGTGCGCTAACCTTATTGATCAATTAATTTGGCGCGGGAATTTGAATTGTCATTTCAGTGTCTAAAGACAAAAAACGCACGCTTATTCTCGTAAATCCTTAAAAGACGTGGGGGATATGACATAAAATACACGAAGTTCAACCCGACAAAGGAATGATAGCAGCCGTATCATCAGAAAATAGCGAAATTTCAACTCTACGTGAGGAAATACAAAAACTAAGGCTAGAAATAAATGCTATCAACCAAGACCAAGGTAGACGAGGACCAGGCCGAACACGAAAAAGAAGCCCATCATCTAACCGAAATTCATCACAAAATCGCAGTTCAAGATCAGCTTCGAGTGTGTGCTGGTACCACATGAAATTCAGGAATAAAGCAAAATGTACATGGATGATGGGAAACGACAGAAACCATCATTCATAGCGACGCGACGCTCAACGATGGTCACAGAACCTGCAGTGGGATTCCGGTGCATAAGTTCCAACGGATCTCTCTTTCTACCATGTGAGTTGGAGAACGAGGTGCGATCGATTCGAATCGACTGTTCTTTCGGCATCTCTTTCTATCGTACGAAATTAAAGAAGGATGATCGACGACAAATTCGAATTATTTTAAGTTGCTGAAGGCGTCCCAAAAACATCTCAATGTCCTTAGGTGCTCAAAAATTGTTGAGAATAAAGTAATATTGGTCCAATAATTAGATTACTTCTAGATTTTCCAAAATAAAGTAGGTTATTTCTAAAACGATATATTATATAAACATGGTAACATAGTTACTGAGTTTCGGTAGTCGCCTGAGTTCTGGAAGAACTCAATAGATACATGAAAATTAAACAAAATAACGTAATCAGTAACCAAAATTAAATAAACTTTTAACCATATCCAATTTAAGAGAAATGTGCAACTTCCAAAGCTAAATCAATATAATGAAATTAATTTAATTTTTCAAATTTAAGTTCGTGACTTGCAAAATTATATTTGTAATTTAACTAGTTGAAATCACATCAGAAACCAGTTCTGGATTCAGTTCTGGATTCAGTTTTCTGGATCCAGTTCTGGGTCAGAATCACATCAGCGTCGTTTTCGTTTAAATTTTAAAGCGTTTGAAGTATGGAGAACCGAATGATAGAGAAATAAACCGTGAATGACCGTTAAGTGAACACTTAGGACTGAATAGTGAACTGAAGAGTAAAAGTCGAACAAATCTGTTCGACTTGGTTCAATTGACAGACTCGAGCCTATCAGTCTCTGACCTCTGTCTCTTATACCGCTTATACTTCTGGAAAAATTCTCCTATTGCCATTGGTCAAAATTTTACGCCCTTGCGATTCAATATCGAATTAATTTAAATCGATTGTAAATCACGCGCCAGATTACGGCCAATTGCAAAATGTCGCGGATCTCGACCAAAGTACCCAAAGTAGCCCAATTCTCGAGTTTCACGCATTTTAGTAGCCCAATTTTCGACTTATCGCAAATCACCAATTTTAGTCACGCACGGAGACTCTGGAGTAGCCCAATTCGCGATAAATTGCGCAATCTGGCAGCACTGGCGTTTTTAGCCACTGATTGTTATCCTATGTTCAGGTTCTTAATTAATAAACTGATATAGCAATAAGAAAATGAAAATTAAGAGAGGTCAAATTTTTCCATGCGACTTATGTTTTATTATATTAGAAGCTATCCATAAACTACCACGGGAGAGCGAAGCATAGGAATTTTACAAATGACATCGGATTTTATGAAATTGTATATTAATGTTCCGAGAACGTTCTATGTCTTTAAAACGTCTTTAGGACACCTTTCGAACATTAGAAGTCTTAAAGACGTTGACTAAACTGACATTGAACGACATAGAAATGTCCTAAGGACGTCCTTAGGATGTTCATGGTTTTTTATCTACTGTAACGCGATCGGTCTCTAATCGCAGAACTACGGCTTGAAAATCTTATAAAAAAAAGCGGCAGATAACACCCAAAATTAAATGATCAAGAGGAATTCAAATTTGTATCGCTCTAGTCATTTATTTATATAAAGTAGCATAAACAACGCGCGCGCTACGCGCGCGATTTGTTTCTTATTCAATCAACACTTTTAATTAAATAAATCATATATTATTTATGTTAAAAAATTCAGTTTTATTACAAATAATTTTAAATATTATTTATTGAAAAAAAAATAAATAATTTTTTTTTAAGATAAACACACTCATTTCCCGAAAATGGACCAGAGCGAATCAGTTTCATTCCGAAAGTATCCGCGAAAAAAAGAAAAATCAAATCCAAATGAATCCTAGCCAAACCGAAGTTTGTATAAAGATTCTTATACGATTGAATTCGAAGCAATCCGAAGTCTGTATAAAGATTTTTATCTGAATGAATCCGTGCAAATCAGAAGTCTCTATAATAATTCCTATCCGAATAAATCCGTAATAATTCGAAATCTATATGAAAATTCCTATCCGAATGAATCCATGCTAATCCGAATTATATGTTTAAGATGACTATCAGAATAAATTCAAACAGCCTATAAATTCCTACCAGAATAAATCCGCGGCAATCCAATATCAGCCTAAAAATTTCAATGCGTACAAATCCGGGCTAATCCGTATCAGCTATTAGTAACACCATAAAAAACTGATCAAAAGTAATAAAAAAGTCTCGTAAAATTTTTCACTTATGATTGTATGTTAAAATTGATAATTTTATTAATCATTGGTAGAAATTTCGATTTAAATAAATAGACAAGTATATTCAAATTAAATTAAGCTTATTATTAGCATTTTAAAAAAATTTTAATACAATGTCAGAAATGAAGAAAAGCATTGCTATATTTTTACTTTCAAGCGTTTGTATGATCGAAAGATATTATGCAATCCACTCACAGCTAGACATTCTTTCCATTAAACATTTAAAAATTTTCAAATCAACGTTCTTTACATCCATCAACTTAAAAAACAGAATAGAGACTCTAACGATGATATATAAGCGCTGGCGAAGAATTAGGTTCAAATCCAGATTGGCATCACCTATAAATATATACATATGAATTTTTGAGATTATTATTTTTATTTTAATACAATATTAATTTTTCTTTGACATTTTAAACCCATCAAGTAAGTCCTTGAAAGGAAGTCTTCTTCCTCCAAACACTCGTTTTATCGCTGACATTTGAAGCATTTCAATGTTAACCAGATCAGTTTATCGCTTTTTTTGGCACCTTATTTGTTTATCATGGGAAAAAAAGAAATAAGATTTGAATGAATCCGAGCCAATCAAAGTTTGTATAAAAATTCCTATCGGATTGAATTCGAATCAAGCAGAAGTCTGTATAAAGAATACTATCCAAATGAATTCATTCACGCAGAAAAATGAATCTGTTAAAGATGCACATTCAGATCTGTTGGACATTTCTGCTATTTTAACAGATAAAATCTATTAATCTTACAACTCTATCTGTAAAATTTACAGAAGTTCTTCTGTTAGAATCATCTGCTAATATAGCAGAAAGAATCTGTTATACTTACAGATGAAAATCTGTTGATTTGGAGCAATGAAGATATGTAAATTTAACAAAAGAAATCTGTAAATTTTATAGATTTAATCTGTTGAATTTAAAAGTTTTAAATTTTAACTACCTTAAAAGTGGCAGAATTTTATAATTTAGTAGGAAATGAAACGTCAAATTGTGCGAAAACAGTTTCGTGGTTAGACATTCCTGTTTTTGAGGGTCTTCGGAAAGTTAAAATTTTTAATTATCATGTGCAGAGGAATCCTTTGGATATTAACTTTCGATTGAGCTACCTTAAAAGTGGTAGACTTTTATAGTTTAGTCGCAAATTCACCGTGAAAGTGTGCGAACACAGTTTTGTGGTTAGTAAAGATAAAACAATTGAAAATAAAAATTCGTCAGAATTTTCTTGACGTCTCAAACTTCAACCCAATGATAGTCTCGTGTTATGCTAATACTATTTTGCAATGTATATTTCATTGTCAGCCAATGAAAAGTCAATTGATGTATCTGCCGGTTGATCATGTGGTGCAAAAAGCTTTAAGTGCATACAATACAAACTCCATAGGAGAGCCACCACGGTCTGTTAGGGGAAATATTCCGAGAAATAGGGGGCCTCCACTCCTGGGCGTCGAGCTTGGAAATTGCGGGTGTGTGCGAAATGTGTGTTTGGGTACGCAACCTCTATAGGAGAGCCCGCGGTCGGCGGCGATGAAAACTGAGAAAAAACTGAGAATATTTCAACATTTAAAATGTTAAGATTCTATACATATTTTAATTTTTAAATGTACACGTGAAGCAGTGGACATAAATACAATATGTACATATTATAATATATTTTAATTTAAACTGAAATTATAATTTTGTTTTCTTAAAGTTTACTTGAAGCTTTATTTTTATAAAACTTTTAAGAAAACATATTATACAGGGTGTTTCGCGACATCTATCATTAATTGAAACTACAAATGCTAGAGCGAAAACTAAGTCGAAAACTCCCATAAGAAAATGTTGTAAAATGCGTAGTTTTTAAACTAAAGAGCATTAAAGTTGAGCAATCAGAAGCACGCTTTAGATTGCCAAGAATCCATGCTGTATTGTGAGAATGTGTGTGTGAAAGATGGTATTGTTGAGATCTCTTCTGATTGGTCAACTTTAATGCTCTGTAGTTTAAAAACTAAGCATTTTACAACATTTTCTTTAAATTTAAATTATTGAAAGAGCAACAGTTTTTTTGGCGTGGCATCCACCAATTGCCAGACAGGTGGGAAAAATGTATAGCTAGCGATGGAGCATACTTTGAATAAAATATTCTTTATCATTTTTATACAATAAAAGTGTATTTTTTATACAAAAATTCCGGTTTCATATTTACACACCTGGTACATGCAATGAGCTTTTACTTGGAAAAATGCATAAATCTTGATGTTGAACTGCAATTCTTATTTCATCACTATTGTTAAATGATGATGAAGCATAATGTTGATGAGCATGAACCTCAAAATTTGCAATAGATTCATCATAATTAACTGGTTGAATAATAGCATTAATATCTGTACGTGATCTTATTAAGATAAGTTCATGTTTAGAATTCACAATGACCTTTCGATAATCTTCTGCGAACCCTAAAATCATGTTGGGCTTGAATATTTAATACTTCATCCATATTTATAACAGTGACAGGTAAAAAATATATAAATTAATGGTCGATATTTCTTCTTCTTTCTTGTAAGTCCCTGAGGCCTAGTTGCTTCAGAAAGAGCTCTTTCTGAGATGTTAATCTCTTCGGAACTGTTTGAAGACTGATTGGTTTCTGACATATATAGCTTATAATCTGCGTCGATTATTACTAAATAGGATGGGAATAGGAACTGCCGGGGGAGGGAGGTGGAAATAACCAACACAACGAATCATCTAAATTAAACTATGTATTTACCACAAAGGAATGGGCTCCTTCCCGGAAGAACAAATAGTATTAAGCGCACCCGCGCAAAAAGGCTTCGAATTAAACAGTAGTCCGTGGCCCAACAGCAACGACCAAACTCCTACGCACAGTACTTAAACTTTAACCAGACCGTTGAAGAGAGAGACGGGACTTCGCGCTGCTGACACATCTGTCACGTTCGCTGTCTAAACAGAGAGAGCCAAGTAGCCGACCGACGACTTACAGCACCGCTGCTCCCCGGCGCGTGCCCTCGCCCCTACACCTGAATCCAGGCAAACCTAGTAGCAGCCATGTTAAACCCCCCCCTCCATGTGGGAGTTTGGGTCCATGACCGAAACTTTCTTTAACAACGCTAACTCCGTTTCAAAGTCCAAAATCTCTACTTCCCTTACAGGGCTTCTAACATCCCATCTACTCTTTCGATTAATTTTTACTTCATCCTTAAATACTTCCTGGAATTCTACATTTACTTTTTCCCAATTTGCTCTAATATATTTGCTTTTATCATGTCTAGGACTCGTTAAATTTTGTCTGTATCTATACGGTCTATCGTTACAAAAACTGTCGTAGAAAATATATACAATTCTTTAGGTATTAGCTTTATACAAAATTGGCAACTTTTTGCCCCTATTCTACTGTTAGTTTCGATGATTCTTCTTTTTCCATTATTTCCATCCTTGGTTCTCTCTATCTTTTTCCAGCCTTGGTTCTTTCTATCCTTCTCCAACCTTGGTTCCTTTCTTATTCTGTAACATTAAAAAAAAAAAAACAAAAATCGATTGGGTCGGGAGTCCGAGTAATTCAGTCAATTTTATCTATTCTTTTTTTCCATTTGTTTAATGTTAGAGTGGAATTGGAGAACTTTTGAGTAAATAACCCCTTTGGGTCAATTTGTCTTTCAGAGCCACAGCTCTTGCTGAACTTCTCTGACTCTCCTGGCCCTTTTTAGCAACCTGCTCCTCTTAAATTCGGCTTGCCCGCCTTCGCTTTCCTAACCACTGCCAGACCTTGCAGTGGTTCTAGTTCTCTAGGAGTCTCTCCTCCATTCGCACATTGCGGCACAGGTTGCACTATTAGTGTTATTCATCTGGAAAAAATAGCTAGTTTTTTGCGTCTCGGTTGGAGTGTTTCAAGTCTTGGGTTTTTTCTTTGGAGTCAGTGTCAGTTTAGTATTGGGGTTTATTGGAGTTTCAAGTTGGAGTTTCTACCTTTACCTTAATTTTTTACTCTCTCTCTTCCTTTAACGGTTATTTTTTACCTTATCTCTTTATACTTTACTAATTCTTTTTCAATTTGACTTTACTTTATTCCCTAGTGGTTCTTTTTCTACTTTAGCGTTATCTATGCTTCTTTCCAATTTAAAATCGTTAACATTCCAATTACCGATACTCTTTCCCTTTAAATCTTTTAACTCATACATTGTTCGAGACAATTTATTTTTAACTATGAATGTTCCTTCGTACTTATAAAACAATTTACCCGCTTTACGTTCCGCTTTCTTGGACAATTTATTGACTTTTTTAAGGACTCTATCCCCTACTTTAAATTCTTGCCGTCTCCTTCGAAGGTATCCTGCCTGTCTCTGGTTCGCATCATCTAAGTTCTTCTGAACTTCTTCTTTTAATACTTGGAAACTTCGCCACCTATTGGTCCATTTATCAATTTCCTGAAATTCTACCACTTCGGTATCATCAGTTTCAGCCCTTAGTGATTGCTGTGGGTGCAATTCCCTACCTAAATTTATGATCGCTGGCGTAAACCCTGACGACGCATTTTTACTCGAATTCATCGCGTATTTTATATACACTAAATACTCGTCCCATGACGCATGATCGTCATCTAGATACGCCTTGATCAACTGTTTGAACGTCCTATTGTATCTTTATGTCGAGTTCGCTTGGGGATAATACTTTGGTGTGGTTATGTGTCTAATCCCGAATTTGTCAGCTATCTTTCTAATAGTTTTGTTAACAAATTCTGTCCCGTTGTCTGTTAACAATATTCTGGGGGTTTCCTCGTGCGATATTATCTTACTATAGAACTCTGTTTCTATTTCTTTACCATTAGCTTTTTTAAACGGAATTATCTCTCCCATTTAGAGAAATTTTCCACTATTACCAGGATATATTGGTTTCTGCGCTTTCTCATTATTGGTAACGGGCCCATTATATCCGCTGTGACCATTGTCCACATTTCCTCGACTATTCTTTTACCCATCAGCCCTATTTTAAGTTTATTTCCCGGTTTTATTCTCTGACAAATTTTACAGTTCTTAACGTAATTTAATACTTCGGAATAACTTCCTGGCCAGAAATAGTTTTCCGATATTCTCGCGTACGTCTTCTCGGCCCCTAGGTGGCCTGCCTGCACATTGTCGTGATTTTCCAATGAAACGTGACTACTCAACCTTTCTTGTTTTTGTTAATCTTTCCAGAATTAACCTGCCTTTGAGGATCTCTTATCCGCCAATTCTCAAAAACTTTCGATTTTTGAAAAACCTGACCTACCCTGGCCTTATGCCAGTTGAATTTTTCACTAATAGAATTAACGTCCGATCTCCACTTGTTACCTTTGGAAATCACCATGTTTCTTGAATTTTATGTAATCTTATTTTTCCCTAACACTTCCCGTGCTAAACCTTTATTATTTTTCTTTAACATTTCCCGTTTTAATTCTATACGCTTTCTATTTCCGTCCTGATCATAAATTTTCCTATTAGTTTTTCCTATTCCAAAATTAAATTTTCTCCCATTACTTATCTTATCTACTTTGGTAACATTGTTAACCCTTTGTTTTTCCTTGACCTCTTCCTTAACATTCTCGTTATTATGTTCAAAATTCTGTAGCCTCTTTTCCCTACTCTCAATTCTTTTCTTGCTGTGATCCTCTTTTTGAGTCATTTTACCTAAGCACTGGAATTTGTTGCTCAGTGAAATCTGGAGCGAACTCGGGATGAATTTTTAGGGATTTGATTTGGAAGTTTGGGCTCTCTCCGAAATCACTGATAGGTTTGATGCTTGTTTCAGCCTGTATTCTCCAGAACTCACTTTCGCACTACTACCAGAATTATCTCGCGTTTTTAGACCTCCTTTAAGGTTAACCTTTCTATCGAAACTAGGTTTCCATATCATTTTTACTCTTCAATACTTTAGCGTTTCCCGCTACGGGTTTCTTCTGTCCTAAATCTGTCTTTTTATTATTTTTTGCACACTTACGCCTATTCGACACGACCTTAGAGTATTCCCATATAGGTTGCGCGAGGGAACCAAGATGTGACTAAATCTTATATTTTGTAAAAGGTGTGCTTGGTAACCACCAAGTCTCACTATCGTAGTCCAATGTCATTCTAAGGGCTCTTTATGCATCAGTCCCTAAAATACCTACAGATTCTAGATCTGGAACTAACCTGACCAAAACTCTCTTGGTTTTCCTACCAACGAATAATGGGATTGAAACCTGGCCTGTTATCCGCATTATTTTCTCGTTGGCTACTGCTGCCAAGCTACGCGCTGTGGATTCTGCTACCTTAATTCCTAATTTCGAGACTTTTTCTTTCATTGCTTTCCCTATGTACGAATGTGTTGCCCCGGTGTCAACCAACATTTGGAAAAGCTCACCCTCGAAATCAACTATCAGACGAAACCGTGTTTCTTCTAACTGAACACTATCCGCATTTAGAAATTCTGGAATTTCATTTACCAGTTTATTACCTTTCTCGGTTGTACTATCTAACCCTTTATCATCAATCGGCCAAGTATCCTCTATTTGGGAACATACTGAATGACTACTATTACTGTCAGTTTTAACCTCACTTTCAATGACCGAAAATGCATCATCGAATCTACCTTCGCTCGTATTTTTTCCTATAAATCCTAATGAGATTTCTTCTTTTTCTTCGCTATCTATACTAAATTCTTGTTTTACAGACGACCTTCTCCGTCTCTCGGTTACAGAATCTACTCGTATTTCAAAATCTATTTCTCGTTCCTTTACTTTCGGCGAATTCGAAACCTAATCCCGCGAAATTATTACATCTGAATTCTCAACCTTTTCGTGGTTTTCGAACCTAACTTCCAATTTTTCTTGCCTATGCTGCCACACATGGTAATCGTTTATGTCACTGAGCGTTTCAAGCTCTTGACAGGAGAACTCACTTTTTCTATACATAAAATCTTTGCACTCTTGCACTAAATGAACATCCTGCAACCAAACTGTATCGGTTTTGAATGACTCTAATATGCGCTGGTAATCTTCTTTCACCATCGCCAACTGTATTCTCTCTTTACGCGAGGCGTACCCGTCTCGGTTTGCAGTTTAGAATATTCCCATAAACATTAGATATCTATTATACAGCTCCATGTGAACGAGGGCAACCCCTGCTCTTGGCATCATCATCCCAGTCTGAATTAGAGTTCTTGTTTGAGTATTTATGAGTTGTAGTTTGAATAGGCGTCAGTTCGAATTCTAATACCTGTCAAACGAGATTCTCTACGCTCGTCAGTTTCCGCTATTTTGTTATTCCCCTTACCAGAACTAAGAACCATTTCCCCTGACGCCATTCTAAACTGGACTCTCGACACTTACTTGATTCGATTTTATTTGCCACCCGGTAGGCAAAATTTTATAAAATTTTATTCTCGAATATTATTTCGACACTCAGGTATCCGAAATTTCGGTCGAAATTGTCGAGGGACGTTTATTTTTAGAGATACCGCTGGGACTCGGCTATGAGTCACCCGCTTTGCCCCTTTCAAACTTGCTTCGCGGTCACCTTTCAGTTCGACCTGTCACGAACTTTATGTTGCAATTCCAAATTTTTGAATTTTCTCTTAACCGGAATTTTCTCTGCGGCACTTATTTTCACTTTTCCCGAATTTTCCTACTCGGTTTTTCTTTTTTCTAACTTTTACCTCTTTTTGGGGGTTTTTCTAAACACTTTCCACTTGTTTTATAGCAGTTTCCTATCAATATTGTTATTTTCCCGTTTCGAGTTCTCGTTTTCCTATCAAGCAATGCGAAACTATAGTCCTCTAACGCTTTTCACTATTTTTCCCTATTTTCACTTCACCAAATTCTTACACCTTTTGGGTTTCTATTCATTTTTTATTTGATCAGAGCCACGCAGGAAAAACTGTCCTTCCAAGGTTGCACCTTGCTTTTTGTTTCACTAAACTTCTGAAAAGCGAATGCTTTTCATTTCAATTAATTCCTGAAAAGCGAAAAACATATCGCGGGAAATCAAATTTCACTTGTATCAAACACTTTCAATTTCTCCAACAATGGTTTTTAAACAAGAAAAATTATTATTTTCAATATTTACTTTCTTTTCGATTATTTCCCACTGGACCTGGCAGTGTTTAGGATTGTGGGTTATTTTTTATTGGGCGCCAAGTATAATCTGGGTCGATTATCACTAAATAGGATGGGGAATAGGAACTGCCTGGAGAGGGAGCTGGGAATAACCAACACAACGAATCATCTACATTAAACTATGTATCTACAACAAAGTAATGGGCTCCTGCCCGGAAGAACAAATAGTATTAAGCGCATCCGCGCAAAAAGGCTTCGAATTAAACAGTAGTCTGTGGCCCAACAGCAACGACCAATCTCCTACGCACAGTACTTTAACTTTAATCAGACCGAAGAAAAGAGAGAGACGGGACTTCGCGCTGCTGACACGTCTGTCACGTTCGCTGTCTAAACAGAGAGAGCCAGGTGGCTCTCGCACCGCTGCTCGCTGGCTCGTGCCCCCGCCCCTACGCCTGAATGCAGGCAAACCTAGTAACAGCCATGTTACAAGCTTCCACCCACTTTGCGATTATAAACAATACCCATCACGTTGACTTTACGTGTAATCGAATTGTTATAGTTTCTCCTCGAAAATTCGCCAAGTTTCCGTCCTGATCAACAATGCGGAGCTGAATATGATGTATTGTCTTTACGGCGATCGGAAGGTAAATGACATATGATGGCACTTCAATGATCTTATATCCAGGTGGAACTATTGGGAAGAATTCATGAATCGTGTGGACTTCAGGATTGATTATCAGGATACTCTGCTGCTGCGGCTGCTTAAACAAGGTGTGAAACCTGGAATGATTTTCGAGCCTGATGCACCGACTTATATCCTCAAATTCCCCACTCTTCCCCCTATTGTCCACTCTTTATTTTTCTCACCATTACATTGAGAGAAGTTTCGTGTAACCGCCGCGCGACACGTCGGGTCGCTGTCGTACCTCAATTTAGTATAGTCGCTCTCTTTTTTTGAGACGGCAACTACTCCAGAGGCGGGCAACTGAAGCACCAAGCCTGATACACTTTTGTTTTGGTGCTGCAGTTTCCCGGCTCTGGAGTGGCTGCCGTCTCAAAACAAGAGGGCGGCTATAGTAAACTGAGGTACAACAGCGACCCAACGTTTCGCGCGGCGGTTACACGAAACTTCTCTCAGTGTACAGTAATGTTCAACGATGCCTTCCTCTATTTTGTAACGACCCAACCCTGATTTCCATAAGATTCTAATGGAAAACAGGGTTGGGTCGTTACAAAACAGAGGAAGGCATCCTTGAACATTACTGTACAACAGTATGTGCATTGGCTTACAAAAATTGGAGACAGATTTTTAAAAATAAATACACCGACTTATATCCCCAAATTCCCCTCCACTATTCCTCTATTTTCCACTCTTTATTTTTCTCATCATTACAACAGTATGCGCGTTGGCTTACAAAAATTAGAGACAGATTTTTAATAATAAATACTTAAAGTTAAGGTTGGCTTAAAAAAATTGGAGACAGACTTTTAAAAATAATTACTTAAAGTTAAGGATTATCATAACAATATTTTTATTTTTAAATGCGGAAATAACAGCGGTGGCAGCGATTACATCGGTTACAATGGCAATGATGTCGATCTCAGCGTTGTCGGCGACGATGTGAATAACTGCCACTGCTGCTGGTGCTACTCCTGTTGGTGCTGCTGGTGCTACTGCTGCTGTCTGCTGCTGCTACTGCTGCTACAATGCTGTCTGTCTGTCTCCCGTTTCGTGCCGCCTTATATATCCTTATATCCTACACGTACTATTGGCCCCACTTCGCAGGCTGCGCACCCGTAGAAAAGTGGGTGCACGATTGTAGTGTTAGTGCATATCCTTGAGAAAGCGTGGTATTAGGATTGTAGTGTTAGTGTAACATGGATACTTCGCAAGTTTGGGCCAACTGCGCTAGCGAGGGTGGCTGGCGGACCTCGGCTACTTCCATGATGGCTCTAATTGTCGAGCGTCCAACACGGAAGCCATGCTGACTTTCCGCCAATCCTCCAGCTTTGTCTACAGCATCGCGTAATCTTTGCCTAAGCAGCTTCACGTATACTTTGCCCAGATTGTCCAGCATACAGAGAGGCCTGAAGGACGACGGGGTTATAGGCAAGCCTTTCACCTTGTACAGCAGGACCAGCTTTTACACCTTCCATCTCTTTCCAAAGATACCCGCTGTAAGATATGCATTGTAGACACTCAACAACAAAAAGCAACGTTCCTTAGCGACAATCCTTACTTCCACAGGTATGCCTTCAGGTCCTGGTGCTTTGCGGTTCCCCAGAGAGTAGGCCGCTGCCAGGAGGTCTTCTACACTAAAGAGCGGAATATCCTCCTGCTTTACGGAAAAACTTGCGGGCACTCTGACCGCGTGTTCTGGGAAGAGCGCTACCACAATTGCCTCCATTGTCACTGGATCCCACAGTGCAACCGGTGTTTGACCCGTAATTCTTTTCGACACAATGCGATACCCAAGTCCCCATGTGTCGTGATCAATTTCTCTGCAGAGGGCCCTCTAGCAAGTGATCTTGCTGATTTTTATCGCCTTCCTCAGTTCCTTTTTGGCAACAAAATAGCGTTCAGCCATTAATGCAGCACTCGCTCTTTCTCTCCTTCGCTGCGATCTTCTACGCAGGAACAGGGCCTTTCTTCGGAGTTCCGCAATTTCTTCGGTCCACTAGTAGGCTAGTCTCCTATTTGGATTTCTTCCTTGCTTGGGCATTGCTGCCTTGCAAGCCCTAATGAGGCGCTGCGTAGCCATGCCGATGAATTCCTCCGCATGATGAACCGAGGCAGCCACAAAGTCATCGGTTTCTGCGACCGACCTCTCAGTTCCCATCAGGGATCTTAAAAGAGCTGCTTCGTCCAGCTTCGTGACGTTCCAGCCACTCGAAGTCAAAAGCGATCGGCTGGTTGGAAGACGATGCTTATCAGTTCTCCTTACAATCATGAACCGGATATACTGGTGGTCACTGTAGCTGAATTCCTCAAGGACTTCCCATTCCTGTATTAAAGGGAACAAATCCAAGGAGACAAAAGTCACATCCAATATGGTGGCCCTGCTACCAGTACGTCTAAATGTAGAGACCCCCCCTGTATTGACCACAGAAAGATCAAGCCTGGCCGCCATCTCATTAACAGCATTACCCCTGCTGTAAGCCCAGTCCATCCCCCACTCGAGGGCCCTGGCGTTGAAATCGCCAGCCACCACTATCTGCCCCTCCATGTCACGGATGCTGTCATGGAGAATAGACATAAGGAGACCAAAGTAATGTAACGCAAAATAAGAAAATTTTTCGGGAAGTACATACGCCTGAACTTCCCGTGCGTGGCACTAGTATGAACACTTGTACAAAAATGTCCGCCTATTTTGAAAATGACAATAATATAACCACAAATTTGCTCAAATCATAATAATTATTCAACACAATTTATGAAATGTATTGGGCAATATATTAAATAATAATTAGTTTAAAGGCATAATTTTCTGCGCAAGTGTAAATTTGGTCAAACATTTTTTGAAAGTCGTACGAAACTTTTCATTATCATGTAAAATAAATCATTTAAAATAAATAATCATTTTACGAATCTTGTTTATCATTTAAAATATACGAAATTTCAATAAGAGTATTTTACTTACTATTTCGATGTTTCACTTTCACTTCATAAATGCGATCTATTTAACAGAATCTACATAATATAATTTAATTGCACAAGACACAAAATTTGTGGTTATATTATTTGATATTATTGTTTAAAAATTTTCATTTTCAAATGGGCGGCCATTTTTCTACATGTGTTCATACTAGCGCCACGCACGGGAAGTTAAGGCGCGTGTACTTCTCGAAAATATTATTTATTTTTCGTGAAGTCGATGTACAGGACTTTGGTCTCCTTATGTCTATACTCCATGGATGCTGTCCTCAAGTCCTTGCAGCTTCCTTCTGTACTCGTTGATGTCCTCATTCGGAGACAGATAAACGCTTACATACGTGACGTCGCCAGCCCTGATCCAGACAAAGCCATCACCACTACCCTTATCCAATACCTGAAGTTCAAATGAGTTCCTGACCCAAATCGCCGCAGTGCCCAAATTATCAGGGTACCAACTTTGTCCGTGCATATCGCGGTATTGCTCTGAGACAATGAGTAGGTCCGCTTTATGCTCGTACGCTAACTGTGTCAGCATATCCTGAGCCAGGATGCTCCTTTGAAGGTTACCCTGAATAATGGTCGCCATTAGTGCTTCTTATTATTCCGGGAAGCCTCCATAAAAACCCTGCACAGTTTTGTCCCTGGGACGTGGTTGACGTCGCCACCTTCGTTGCTTTCAGCGCATAGGTAGTACTTCGGTGTGCTAGTCCAGTCGACTGCTCTGTGTTGCCATGGCAGCGGAAGCAGCGAGCGATTACCTCCTTTCTCCTGATTCGGCAGTTGATCCAGCCAATTTTTAAGCGACCAACTTCCACCAATTTCCTCGCCATGTCTTCCTCCAACTCGACGAACACCATGACACTACCCCAGCGATTAACCCTAGACATGTTAATCTTGGGATCCAGTCTAGTTTCTGTGCCAAAGAAGCCATTTATTGCTTCTATAATCTCTTCCTTTTCGGTCGTCGGATCCAGGTCCCGATTGTCTATCTGTACCTTCGGAACAAGAACTCGTACAACACCCATGTCTACTACAGCTGCCTGCAGTGCATCACTAAATTTTTCCCTGTCATGGGACTTTGTCCCAAGTTCCACTAGGACACCGCCATTTCTGGTCTCCCTGATCGACGAAATCTGCACTCCGTTATCCTCAGGATTTACTTTGGCCTTGATGACCTTAAATACGTCTGCATATTTTTTCCCCTCTGTAGGACTAATTAGAACAGCAGCAGGGCGGGAGCGTCTCCCCACCCTGTCTTTTTCCTGGGCTTCTGCTGCTTCGCGTCATCGTCGTTGGTTTTACCACTCATTTCCACCGTCTTACTTCCCTTACTCCGACCATTAACTTGGATCCATTCGTCCTTTGGATCCGTCTGAGTTTTTTTCCTGGGTTGCGTGGGGTTTCCTTCGCTTGGCCTAGGCGTCCCATCTATACGCTTCCTTTTCTCTGCGTTTCTCGGTGTCTGCTCGCCAGCCGGCACACTTGTCTTTCCGGAAGTGATTCTCGCGATCTGAGAACACACCTCGACGTTTTTACACGCCTTTACCAATACTGCAGCCCTTTCCATGTTCTCCTTAATTACTTTCCGAGTATTGCCAACTCTCTTGCAAACAGAATGGGTCACCATAACCGCATTCTTAATTTTCTCGAACACACTACTTTCTATTCTCACGAAAGTCATCTCTTTAGCTCGTTCGAGTGCTTTCCCCCCAAAAAAAAATCCGTGGGGCCGCCGTTGACCACCGGGGCTTGCACCAGGTCGGAATCAACGAGGAGATTGATGCTCCCTTGGGGTAAACTGTTTTTACCACGCTCTTCCATCCTTCATTTATATTAGGGGTTTCTTCCCCTTGCTGTTTTTTGACCACACCTAGTATTTAATTTCACCGGTACCACCCATATCTGGGAGGCGTCCCCCTATCCGCAACGTGAGGAGGCGTCCGATGGATGAACAGCAACTACTACTACAACTACTACTACTACTACTACTGTGCCCTTCGTGAAGCTTGCGATTTACAGGACGCTTGAACCTATATGTTTTTTTTTAAATTTAATTAAAGTATATATTTTTTATATATAATTTATATTTATACAGGGAGTCCCAGTACTCGAGGTACATATTTATATTTTTGAATTCCAAAAAAATACGGAGTAAAAAATTCTAATACAAAAAATTTGTGAAGTGCATTATTACCGAGTAATTAGCAATTACAGATTAACCAATCAAATAAATGCATTGAAAAGCCGACAATCCATGTGCCATTGCTAAGAGTGTATAAGAATACAAGTCCAGATCGTATAACTTCCCCTCAATTTGTTTTTGTAGAAGGTTTTGACTCTTTGGTGCAACTTCACACTTAAAAGAGATTTGAAAATTAAAAAGTATCTTTTTCTTAGCAACCAAGTTAAAAATCATTCCTCGATGAGATAATTCCCATACTTAAAATGCATAGGTTGAACGAATTCTGTAGAATCTTCCTGAATTCTTAGAATTTCGCAGAACTCACTCGAGTTCTGTGGAAATTCCTTTAACTTTTTTGAACTACCTTGAACACTTTTGAGCGCATTGAATTATTTGGAATTATAAGAACATTAATTACTGTAAATTCATCCGAATTCTCTGAATTCTAATACAATCAAAGTAATTTAAATAATTCTTCCACACTTAGTCTAGTTAGTAGAATGTTAAGCTAGCAATGAATAAACTTGCACTACTTAATTCAATCCTGCAGAATCCTCACGAATTTTGTAGAATTTCCTTCAAAAATAAAATTAAAAATTAAAAAATTTTTAAAGACTTCATAACCTGTGATAATAATGCACTTTAAATTATTTGAATTATTATTACAAATTATTTTAAATTCTTCAAATTCCTTGTAATTTGAACTCCTCAACGTTGCGATGTCATGAATTCTGTGGAATAATTTTCAACACCTTCGAATTAATTTAAAGATTTTAAAATATTGTTCAAGCAATGAAAATACGCAATGAACTGTTTGGAATTGAAAAACTCGTAAATCCTACAACTTCTTCCCAATTCTTTTGATTTCTAATAAAATCATAGCGTTTTTCCTCCTTATTTTCCAACTTAGATACGAGTGAAGGAAGATGTACCCTTTATTTGAATTCCACAGAATTCTCTCGAAATCTGTAGAAATAAATTCAATACTTTTGAATTAGTTAAAAGATTCTCGAATACTTTTTCAAGCTACGGCTTAGCTACTGATGAATGAAAACGTAATCGTTATTTGAATTCTGTAAAATTCTCTCGAATTCCGTAAAATTTTCCCTATCAGATATGAATTATTTTTAAGAATTTTTAAAAGTTTTTCAAGCAATGGAAGGCAAAAAAATTGAATTCTTTCGAATTTAAAAAAACTTAGTCTGAAAATTCCTCGAAATTCATCTAAATTCCTGTGACTTCCTCTGAATACTACTAAAACCATTACAACTTTCATATTCATTTCCCAAATAAACAAGTTATGTCAACGCAGAATATTTGATAGAAATTTTCAATTGTCTTTTTCCTAATTTTTTTCAATATTGTTTCTACAGGAGAATCCAAACAATCGTGTTCTTTTTTCACAGGAGCGCTTACGAGCTTAACAAAAAATTTCTGAGTATTTAAAAATTACAATCTTGGTTTTTAAAATCTAAAAAACTGAAATAGCTTTGATAGACATTTTAAATTGTCTTTTTCATAAATCTTTTCTGAATTTTTCGACAGAAGAATCCAAAAAATCGTATTCCTATTTGACGGAAGTGGTTTACCAGCTTAAAGAATTTGCTTTGTTTTTAAAATTTACATTGAAGATGTACTCGTTAACTCGTTATAATTAAATCGTGGGATTCTGTCGATTTCTGTAAAATCCCCTTGAACATATTTGACTGTTTTTAGGGTTTTTAAATCTAAATAGATGAAGTTTAGAGAGGTCAAGTACAGTCGTATAAACTTTCGCGAACTTTAAATCAAAATGTCTGTCTAATTATAAGACATAATAAATAATTTTATTTATGGGTTTAATGAAATACATTTGATCGGGTTTTCTCAATATTTTCAGTAATTTTTCAACATACATTAACAATCGTCATCTTCCTAAGCTATTTCATCAATGTTTCGACTTCTGTATCCAATTGTGCCAGTCTAGTGTCGACGAGAGACTCTCATGAGCTTAAAAAAATTTCTAAGTATTTAAAATTTACCATTTTGGTTTCAAAACCCGAAAATAGGGCACTATTTTTGATAGACGTTTTCAATCGTCAATCCCTCGAGATTTTTCAGTGGTTTTTCAATTGAAGAACATAATTAAGCGTTTTTTTTTTTTGACGGAAAGATTTTTCCAACTGCTAGAGAAGTATAAATTTTTTAAAATTTACTGTCATGGTTGTTAAAAACGAAAATAATAAGCTAACTTCGACATAAATTAACAATCGTCCTCTTCCTAAGCTCTTTCATTAAAGTTTCGATTTCTCAATCCAATTATGCCAGTCTGGTTTTGACGCGAGACTCTCATGAGCTTAAAAAAAATTGCTAAGGAGTTAAAGTTCACTATTTTGGTTTCAATAACCGAAAATAGGGCACTATCTTTGACAGACGTTTTCAATCGTCAATCCCCCAAGATTTTTCAGTCGTTTATCAACTGAAGAACAGATTTAAGTGTATTTTTTTGACGGAAAGATTTTTGCAGCTGCTAGAGCAGTATGAATTCTTTAAAATTTACTATCATAGTTGTTGAATCCAAAAATAAAGAGCTAGCTTTGACATACCATACATTAACAATCGTCCTCTTCCTAAGCTCTTTGATTAATGTGTCGACTCCTGAATCCAATTATGCCACTCTGGTTTTGGCAAAAGACTCTCAAGAGCTTAAAAAAAATCGCAAAGGAGTTAAAATTTACTGAAAAAAAATTGGGAAAAAAATAGTTGAAAATGACTATGGAAGCCAGTTGTTTATTTTCAGTTATAAAAATCATTATTGATAATTTTAAATACTTAGCAATTTTTTTAAACTCTTAAGCTCCAACCGTCAAAAAAGAATACTATTTTTGGATTCTCCGAAAAAAGAAATGCTGAAAAAAATTGGTAGCAAGACAGTTGAAAATGAACATGGAAGCTAGTTCTTTATTGTCGATTATAAAAATCATTATTGATCATTTTAAATACTTAGCATTTTTTTTTAAGTTCGTAAACTCCTTCCTGAAAAAGGAACGCGATTTTTTGGTTTCTCCTGTCGAAAAAATACAGAAAAAACTTGGGAGAAAGACGGTTGAAAATGTCTATTAAATTTAGTTCCTTATTTTCTGTTATAAAAATCTTGATATTAAAATTGTAAAACATAGAAATTTCTTTTAAGCTCATAAGCTTTGCCCGCCAAAAAAGAACACGCTTGTTTGGAAACTCCTGTCCAAAAAAATACTAAGCAAACTTGGGAGAAAGACGTTTGAAAATATCTATCAAAGAGAATTTATTAGTTTCCGTAATAAATACGTTTCGATACTAGTGTTACATCCTGAGATGGAACACATTTCCTAATTTTAAAAGGATTAGAAAGGGATTTCCTCGTTTTGGAAAGGAAAGGATTTTTCCTAAACCGGGATGAGGATAACCGCTTAATTTAATAGACAAATAAATTCAATTAAAGACAATTTATTTTAACAGAAAGAAATATTATTGGCAGGCCCCTTTTTAGAAATCTCTCTCTCGATGTGGAATCTGAGAAGAAGAGATACAGCGTACACCCTCCTTTTTTTTTTATCTTCTTTCAACCATAATTTTTATTTAATATTTAAAAATATTGAAGAAACTTAGGAAAAGGACAATTGAAAATTTCTATCAAATATTCTGCGTTGACATAACTTGTTTATTTGGGAAATGAATATGAAAATTGTAATGGTTTTAGTAGTATTCAGAGGAAGTCACAGGAATTTAGATGAATTTGGAGGAATATTCAGACTAAGTTTTTTTAAATTCGAAAGAATTCAATTTTTTTGCCTTCCATTGCTTGAAAAACTTTTAAAAATTCTTAAAAATAATTCAGATCTGATAGGGAAAATTTTACGGAATTCAAAAGAATTTTACAGAATTCAAATAACAATTAAGTCTTCATTCATCAGTAGCTAAGCCGTAGCTTGAAAAAGTATTCGAGAATCTTTTAACTAATTCAAAAGTATTGAATTTATTTCTACAGATTTCGAGAGAATACTGTGGAATTCAAATAAAGGGTACATCTTCCTTCAGTCGTATCTAAGTTGAAAAATAAGGAGGAAAAACGCTATGATTTTATTAGAATTCAAAATAATTCGGAAGAAGTTGTAGGATTTATGAGTTTTTCAATTCCAAACAGTTCATTGCGTATTTTCATTGCTTGAACAGTATTTTAAAATCTTTAAATTAATTCGAAGGTGTTGAAAATTATTCCACGGAATTCATGACAACGCAACGTTGAAGAGTGCAAATTACAAGGAATTTGAAGAATTTAAAATAATTTGTAATAATAATTCAAATAATTTAAAGTGCATTATTATCACAGGTTATGAAGTCTTTAAAACTTTTTTAATTTTTAATTTTATTTTTGAAGGAAATTCTACAAAATTCGTGATGATTCTGCAGGATTGAATTACGTAGTGCAAGTTTATTCATTGCTAGCTTAACATTCTACTAACTAGACTAATTGTGAAAGAATTAGGTAAATTGCATTGATTGTATTAGAATTCGGAGAATTCGGATGAATTTACAGTAATTAAAGGTCTTGTAATTCCAAATAATTCAATGCGCTCAAAAGTGGTCAAGGTAGTTCAAAAAAGTTAAAGGAATTTCCACAGAACTCGAGTGCATTCTGCGAAATTCTAAGAATTCAGGATGATTCTACAGAATTCGATCAACCTATGCATTTTAAGTATGGGAATTATCTCATCGAGCAATGATTTTTAACTTGGTTGCTAAGAAAAAGATACTTGTTAATTTTCAAATCTATTTTAACTGTAAAGTTGCACCAAAGAGTCAAAACCTTCTACAAAAACAAATTGAGGGGAAGTTATACGATCTGGACTTGTATTCTTATACACTCTTAGCAATGGCACATGGATTGTCGGCTTTTCAATGCATTTATTTGATTGGTTAATCTGTAATTGCTAATTACTCGGTAATAATGCACTTCACAAATTTTTTGTATTAGAATTTTTTACTCCGTATTTTTTTTGGAATTCAAAAATATAAATATGTAGCTCGAGTACTGGCACACCCTGTATAAATATAAATTATATATAAAAAATCTGACCGCTTCGCGGGCACATTCTCATCGCGCGCTTCGCGCTCCGTGTTGCGCGCTTCGCGCGCTTGTGCCCTTAGTGAAGCTTGCGCTTTACAGGACGCTTAAAGATATATGTTTTTTTCTTAATTTAATTAAATTACATAATTTATATTTTTATATTTTAGTTTATTTTTGTATATTTGTAATTTATATTTTTAAAAATTTAATTAAATTAAATTAAATTACAGCTTTGAATGCAAAATTTAACTAATTTACTTAAGGTTCTATCGACCTTAAGGAGCACATTCTCATCAGGGCACTCGCGCTTCGCGCTCGATATTTGATTTAAAGCTCGCGCTCCGCGCTCGCCTCTGTTTAACAATATTTTTCACGATTTAGACGAAAACTACTCATCCTATTGAAAAATGGCCAAAGGAGAACTTGTAGATCTTTTTAAGGCGAATAATTATATTTGTTATCATTTTCTCTGCATCTCGCGTTTTTTGGCTCAAAATTTGAATTTTCGATTTTTTAAGGAAATTCAAAAAGCTGTTATGCGGATCCTATAGGGCGTTCAAAAAGAAACATTTTTCATCTTTAGACTTTTTTTCATATCGTGCGTTGTTTGGCTTCTAATTTATGTTTTCTTTGATATTTTTGGATTTTCAAAATGTTATAAGTCTTTCAATTTTTTTTTATCCAAAAAAGTCATTAAGAAAAATTGTTCGACTTTTTGAGTACTACGACCGTGCGTCATTATAATTTTTATATTAAAAAAAAAGTGGTTTCAAAATTTTTCAAAATGCTCCCACTTTTTGAATTTTTATCCAAAATGGCTGGCCAACGAACTTGACCTTCATTTTAGGACACTTAAAGAGTATACCAAAGTAAAATCCAATCTGTCAATTCTTTCGAAAGTTATCGTGCTCACAAACTAAAATATACAGACACACAGACAGACAGACAGACAGACAGACAGACACATTCGTAAAAACATGTTTTTCGGGTTCAGGGGGTCCCAAAACGTGGACATTTGACAAAAACTGGGGGGGTCAAATTTTACACAAATCTAATACCTTCTCTGATGAGAATGTAAAAATATATACTTTAGTAATTAAATTTAAAAAAGAACATATAGGTTCAAGCGTCCTGTAAAGCGCAAGCTTCACGAAGGGCAAAGCGCGCGAAGCGCGCATCACGGTGCGCAAAGCGCGACGTGTAAATATTTCGTAGTGCGAAGCGAGCGATGTTTTTGTCAAATGTCCACGTTTTGGGACCCCCTGAACCCGAAAAACATGTTTTTACGAATGTGTCTGTCTGCCTCTGTGCGTGTGTGTAGATTTTTAGTTTGTGAGCACGATAACTTTCGAAAGAATTGACCGATTGGATTGTCCTTTGGTATACTCTTTTAGTGTCCTAAAATGAAGGTCAAGTTCGTTGGCCAGCCATTTTGGATAAAAATTCAAAAAGTTGCAACATTTTGAAAAATTTTGAAACCACTTTTTTTTTAATCTAAAAATTCTAATGACGTATGTTCGTAGTACTCAAAAATTCGAATAATTTTTCTTTATGACTTTTTTGGATAAAAAAAAATTGAATGACATAAAATTTTGAAAATCCAAAAAAATGAAAGAAAACTTAAATTAGAAGCCCAACAACGCACGATATGAAAAAAAGTCTAAAGATGAAAAATGTTTCTTTTTGAATGCCCTATATGATTCACATAACAACTTTTTGAATTTCCTTAAAAAATCGAAAATTCAAAATTTGAGCCAAAAAACGCGAGATGCAGAGAAAATGATACGAAACATAATTATTCGCCTTAAAAAGATCTACAAGTTTTCCTTTGGCAATTTTTCAATAGGATGAGTAGTTTTCGTTTTAATCGTGAAAAGTATTGTTAAACTATTTAATAATAGTTACCACATAGCTGTGGTTGTTGTCACATAATAGTTGTGGTTGTGGAAACCATAAATAAATTGTAGTTGTACCAATGCATCTAACTAAACTGAACTAACTATGCTTGTGGGCGCTAGTACCGCGCATATCCGTTCTTGCTTCCTTCTCGTCTTCCACGTCCTCCTCTGTATACCCACGACTGCATTTTTTTGCATGTGTTTCTGCATTGTTATAAATTTCTGGAATTCAAAATAATTATTTATTATTAATAAATATATAAGTAATATAGGAATAAAATTTTCAACTTGCCCACGCGGAAAAAATGTGTTCGGTAGCCGTTCAAGTAAATATAGTAAAAGTTGATTATAGTGGCTTTTCAGCGATCTGTAATATTTATTTCTAGA
Source organism: Synergus gifuensis (assembly GCA_904066015.1). Classification (NCBI taxonomy): domain Eukaryota; kingdom Metazoa; phylum Arthropoda; class Insecta; order Hymenoptera; family Cynipidae; genus Synergus; species Synergus gifuensis. Next base: position 4,360 of record CAJFCO010018065.1, on the reverse strand, counting down.
AACTCTGCGATCTATTCAGTAACGAGTACCGAAGTGGACGAGTGTTTACCAAACTTCAATAATCATTACCGAACAGATCGTAGAGGTTCTAGAAATAAATATTACAGATCACTGAAAAGTCACTATATTCAACTTTTACCATATTTACCTACCGAACACATTTTTTCCGTGCAATTACAATTTACCTTTTCGGTTTTTTCTTTTTCTTCTGCCTCTGCAGTCGACGGCGTTTGCTGCAGAGGGTAGGGACAGGTAGGAATGATTGTATGAAGGTGGGTAGGAAGGTGTTGGTGGGTAAAAAGTTGTCGGTGGATAGAAACGATAGGAAGGTGTCGGTGCGCTAGCAATGAGAGAAATATTGTGTATTGTATATATTTTTAAATATTTTTTTTCTTCAATAATAATTTACTTTTCACATCAAAATAATTATTTTTATCACTTTAAATTATTTTCTATCTTTATATAACGTTTTTTATTAGTAATCGTTTTGACAACGAAAATAGTCTGAAGATAGTTTTCAAATTCGATACATTCACAAAAATTTGCGCAATTTCCAAAGGAACCAATCACGTTTTCGACAATAGTGTGTTCGATATATTGATAACATCTCTTTTTTAAGATAGGATATGCTATGGACATCAAAACTTAAACTTTGTTGCAGTGACCTATATAAACAGCTGAATAGAATCTCTTTATTTTTAATATTATTAAAAATATTCGCGCAATTTTTTGACAATTAACAGTAATTTTTTCTTTTACTTAATGATATTGTGTCATTTATTTACAGTACATTACCAAAGAATAGTTCACCGTGATATCAAACCAAGCAACCTTTTAGTAGATGTAGAGGGTCGAGTGAAAATAGCAGACCTAGGAGTTAGTGCCGAGCTAAGAACAAATGACGAGTTATTAACAGGATCAGCTGGTACTCCAGCTTTTGCCGCACCAGAGACTACTAATCCAGGCGCTCAGTACTCAGGAACCGTACGTAAAATCAAATTTCACTTCAAATAATAGAATTTTATGTATTGAGTTGTAAATGGTATTATAAATGCTCTCTCCTTTACAGTAGAGAGTATTTTAGGTGCAGTCATGGGAGTATAAATTTGAGCTGAAACTTGATTCCTTTCACACATTTTAACTTATTTTTTCTAATAAAAGAATGCAGGAACTGAAATTTCATTGATTTTAAATTCATGCCAATATCCCTATTTTTTGACCTTTTTTTGTACATAACTTTTACAATAATTTTTGTGTTAAAAAACATGAATGGAAAAAATATTAACAATTAAAATATCTTTACAGTGACGTGAGTCTTTTTTATTAGCGATTTCTTTTGACTGACATTCCAACTTTTGTTCAGAGACAAACATCTAATGAACAGATAGTAAGCGAGGTGAACGCTTGGCTTGGCTTCGATAGCACCTGCGTCCCTCGCTCAAGTCACGTGACTTATTCCACAAGGGCCGAACCTATAAGGCCAATCCACATATAAACTTAACTGGAAACGTCCTGTCAAACAGCCCGTCATGACAGGCCGTCTTAGCGATGCAAGCTAGTGATGCCAACTTCGCTCTAGGGGAAAATAAACTTCATAGAATAAGATACTTCAATAAAAGTGCTGAACTTAATTTAACTCTATAGTTTTAATCATTATTCAAAAGAAGAAAACTATAAAGCGAAAAAACATCTCATTATATACCTATAATGAACAATAAAGAACACACTACCATTTTCGTAATCAGCTCCAGAAAAAGATATACGGCGGCCATGTTCTTATTCTATGAAGTTTATTTTCCCCTAGAGCGAAGTTGGAATCACTAGCCCGCATCGCTAAAACGGCCCATCATGACGGGCTGTTTGACGGGACGTCTCCACTTAAGTTTATATGTAGATTGGCCTATAGGAGGCTCATTTGTAACACCGTTAAAAAACTAAACTATATTCACTCCACAGGCAACAGAAACGGCTCTTCATGAAAGTATTATACGCTATTGACAAAAATTAAAGGATATAAAAAAAATTCCAAATTTTTGGGTGATTTTAAAAATGGGATAACTCGGAGAAAAATGGTCGTACAGAAAATTAAAGAAAAGCAAATAGTTGTCTCCAGATGTCTAATTTTCATACCTGGACTTTAAAATTTTTTATCGTGCGCGGTTTTCAAGTAATCATCGAAAAACTAACGAAAAAATTTTTTCCAAATTTTTGCACGTATTTAAAATGGTCTGTTGGCTTCATAAAATTTTTTTGGTCATGTGACCAAAAAGCTCTTTTAGAAAATTTAATCAGCTTTAATTTGAGCCAATGGAGAGCTCCGTACGATGATTTGGTGCAGAGTAATCGTTGATCAAAGCAGAAAAGTCAATTTTAACTTTGACCATCAATTACTCGGGAACAAATGATCGTACAGAAAATGGAAGCAGAGTTTTGGAAACTGCAAAAGCATTCTATATGACATGAAATTAGTGGCTATTGATAAAATAAAATTTTTTTTAAGTGATAATGTTGAATGAAAAAAAGTTGAAGATTTGCAAATTTAAGGATATTTGGAAAACGTGGTGTAACTTTAGATATAGTGGATGAACGAAGGATACCGTCCGTAATTTTCCAACCTTAATGTGTCCCTAAAAAACCCTCAAAGATACAAAGCGCTACGATTTTTTTTTCTTAGTGTCCCGGTGGTTTAAATTTATCATTTCTGTCAAAAACCACAGTCACAAGCAATTTTTCCGTTTTTATTCATTTTTTCAACTTCAAAATGGTTCTTTTTGACAATAATGCGCAATTTCTCTGTTCGTAGGCATCAATCACCAAGAAGTGAAAAAAACATTTTTCGAAAAAAAATTTTTTTTTATTGTTTTCACTTACCGCTGGCACTAGCGTTACCCAAAGCGTACCACGTGGAGGTTGCACGGTCGGATTTACGCTTTTTACGCAACCGAGTATGTATGTGTGTGTGTGTGTGTGTGCGCGCGCGCGCGCGTGTGTGTATGTTTCATCAGGAGGAATAAGACCCGGTGATTCGTCAGTTCCACCGTATTTAACGACTCTAAACTCATCCTCCAAAGTGTGTGTGTGTGTGTTAAAGGGCTTCTAAACTTCCGAGCTACAGTTTAATACCGCGTATTGCCACCTCTGATTTGGATCACAGCGTCTAGGCGTTCTCGCATATTAATGCACCGACAAATGTCATTCTGGGTAATCCCTTGCCATTATCGCAACAATGCATCGGTAGACTGTCTCAATTTATGGAGTTGCGGATGATTTTGCAGCAATCGCCGCTTGAGCAAATCCCAAACGTGCTCAATTGGGTTTAAATCGGGACTCATAGGTGGATGATTGAGCGTTGGAACATTGTTGGCGGCAAGGAAATTTCGCGTTAGTACTGCGGTATGAGGATGAGCATTATTTTGCATAAGGATAAAGCGTCGTCCTCCCATTCGTCTAAGCATAGATAGGACATACGGCCTTAAAATTTCGTTAACATACCTTTCGGCAGTCAACGTTCTGGGAACGATAACCAAAGGTGTTTTGGTATTGATGGAAATACCTGCCCATACCATCACTGATCCACCATTGAACGCCACGACAGGTCACATAAACCGATATTCATTTCGTTCTGCAGGACGACGACAAACAAGAGATCGTCTGCCGTTGCCACGAAGACCGACTCTGGACTCGTCTGTGAATAACACATTGGTCCACTTTCTACGACCCCAATGGTCATGGCCACGCGCACAGGTAAGTCGCATTCAATGATGTCTAGGAGTGAGCATCGGTGCACGATTTGGGCACCGAGCACGTAACCCTACTCTCGAAGACGATTTCGAACCGTTGTAGCCGAGATGTAATGCTGGGGAGGACGTTAACGACGATTGCGTAATTTTGTGTCTCGTTAAATCGGGCATAGACACGACTGACAACAGACTGGCTAACTCCCATTGTAGCTGGAACTTTTACCTGACTGTAACCCTCTTGTAGGAGAGTAACAAGTCGAGCCACATCCGTGGCTGATAAGTGTCGTCTTGGCATATCACAATTCAAGATTGCCAAGTACTTTATGAATTTCAACTTGCTGCGACAATTTTCAATAAAGCGTGGGTTAAGAATGGAAAAAGATTACCAAGTTTATTCTGAGTCTCAACTAGCTGCGACAATTTGCAATAAGCGTGGCTTAAGAATGATTCAAGATTGCCAAGTTTATTCTGAGTCCCAACTCGCTGAGACAATTTTGAATAAAGCGTTGGTTAAGAATGGGAACAGATTGCCAAGTTTCTTTAGTGGTTCAACTCGCTGAAACAATTTGGAATAAGCATGGGATAAGAATGGTTCAAGATTTCCAAGTTTATTCTGAGTC
>CAJFCO010018061.1:110751-125366 GCA_904066015.1 Synergus gifuensis | reverse complement strand
TTGCGGCTCCGCATCACGACTTCAAAGGCTAATAACGGGTACATATGATATGATAGGTGACAATAACAAATGCTCTCATTTTTAAAGAATCTCAGGGTCAAGAGACTCTCAAATTTAATAAACACCCTATTGCAAACTGATCTCTTATATGCGCCAAATCAAATTCCTTTTGCGGTTCCCACGATTTCAAAGGCTAATAACCGCTACATATATTATATGATATCTTCTGTAGAATAAACAAATTCCTTCTTCATGCATTGTTATTAAAAACATATAAAGTTCACACGGAGGCACCGACGGTCTAAAAGACTCTTAAGCATTCCATTGAGACCGGATATGTCACTCGCACATTTATAATAACAGATGTCCTAATTTAAACAATCCCAAGGTCACATTTCGTCATATTTAAATCAAATTATAGAAGAATTGCGTCATAATTTATTGAAACAATCTCAAGGTCATGTTTAGACACGAAACTTTTTTAGCACGGACACGAACCATCGAACGTTCTCGAATGTCGGTAAGTGTCGGTGCAGGAACCTGTATATAGAACACAGTCTGCTTATCTACTTATACACAATCAGGTCACAGTTCGTATGACAACGATATTGGCAACACCGCAATTTCATTCACAGAGAAAATTGTGTTGATGCTTTTATAACCTCAAAACAGTATTGTCAAAATCAGTCAGCCATGATGTGCTGAGTTACAGTGTTGCCTCTTCGTCACTGCCTACTCCCGCCATGTGTCTCGCGAGAACGGAAATATTATTCTTTTCAATATTATATCTTTTATACTAAACAAACAATAATTTTGATTTTTTTCATAAAATCCACACGATATTTTACTATAAATCTTTAGTTTTTTAGCGCAATGGTAAGATTCGTTTTCATACTAGACTTCATAATTATGTGGCGATTGCCCATGTTAGCTATAGGTAAAGTGACCATATGGAAAAAGCTCAAAAACAGGACGCCGACTGATTTAGCGGGGGGGGGTGTAAATTCAAAAATAACAAATTTTTTTTCCATTTTTTTTTTTTTTTTTTTTTTTTTTCTCTTCATAACTCAAATACAAAATAATGGCATATCTCGCGTTATTAAATATACCTATTATAAATATTTTTCTGATGAATGAACTTTCTGCAAAATCTCCTCATTGTTTTTAATCTTATTATAAAACTCTTCGCAGGAACTAGTTAAATTATATTTTACAAAAAGTAAAGATTTCAATGTGTCAACCGTCAATTGAGTTTTTTCCGTCGTCCATATTTTATTTATTCCTGAAAAAACACGCTCCGTAGGAGCATTAGTTCCTGGGAGACACAAACAATATTCAACGATTTTCTTTAAATTTGTAAACGGTACGTTTTTAATGCCAAAATGTCGGAAGATTTCAACCCACTTTTCCTCAATCGAAATTTTATTGTCAATCCATTACCTCATCAAAGAGATAGTTTTCATTAATTTCATTCGAACGAAAGAATAATGTTAATTCTTGGTAAGTATTAGAAACATCTTCCCAAGAAATCATTTCATTAAGAGCAACCCATTTTAAACGGATACCAATTTGCAAATCTTTATCCCACTTTTCTAAATATGAAAGACAATTCGCGTAAAAATTTTTTACCTGCGATTTAAACCACGTTTCGTCTATGAGGCCATTTTCAGTTAAGACAGAAAGCTGCTTTTTGATTGATAGTGGAATGAAAATACTTTCAACCCGCTGCTCTAGTTTATTTTTCAAATTACCAATTAAATTACAAGTTTCCATAATCGTTACTGTCTCACCCTCAAGATTAGTGACAGTATCGTGGAACAAAGCAGCCTGGTTATGTATCAAATACAACCATATTTCTGATGTTTCGTTAGAAAAGAAATCTTCAAGTAATTTTGGACATTTTTCCAAAGACAAGAAGTAAGATTTTAATGCAGGATAAATTGTCAAAATTCGTTCAATAGCTGGTAACAGAGCTAACCATCGCGTTTTGCTATAGCCTAATAGTTTTTTATATTCAATTTCAGCTTCATTGCAAAATTCTTTAAGTGATTCTACTCTAACAGTAAAGATGTAGAAGTGAGAGTAAATTTTAACTACTATTTGCTCAATATCAATCGGCAGTAAATCTGCTGCTGTTTGAATAGAATTATGCACAATATGTGCTGAACATCCAACACCTATAATTTCGTATCCTAACCGTTCTTTCAATTTGAAAAATATGTTATTTTTACCCTTTCTCAACATACCACCGAAATTTGTATTGGCATTGTCAGCACAATAAGCAACAACCTTGTCTTTAAGTTCATTTTTAGTCAATATTTCCATTAAAGAATCTGTAATTACGTCAGAAGTTTCTCCTGGAAGAGAAACGAAATCTAAAATTCTTATTTTAATTCCCGAATTCGAGTCGAAGTACCGTACAAGTGTAGGAAAATGTTTCAAGTCTTTGTGATTCGATGCATCAGAATATATAGAAATGCCAGACGTAGACAATAGATCATTTTTCAGTATTTCTGCCGCGTGAGGAGCCAAAACCTTTTTTACAATGGCTTCAGTCTTAGAACGTCTACATGCAAACTTTTTCGCAAATAATAGTTGTATAATTCGGGTCGTGCAATCCATTGAACGGAAACTGTGATTGTGCTTGATAGTATGGTAAGAGTAAACAGCCTCACACGCAGCTAAATCTTTTTCCTGTGATCCGAATGGTGTTTTTCTAAAATAATCTGTCAGTTGGTTGCTGCTTGCCGCATCCTTAACGTCATTCTTATGTTTACCTGTAGAAGTGTGCCTATTGATATCTGCTTTTCCTCCAGAGGCAATGGAAAATTCGCTGTTACAGGTTTCACAAAAAACATGTGAACTCATTTTAGCTTTTTTGATGAACGGGAATGTCTTGCTAAGATCATCTGTAAATTTACAGTTTCGTTTCTGTGCCATTTTTTTGTATTTGAAATATGTTATAAACTTATGAAGAAAATCAACCTATTCAACATCTTCGTTTAATCTATTTATAAACTATATTAGCTCTTCAAACCATCGCATCAGCAACCGACACTCCAAATCTACAAAAAAATGCTATGTGTTAGATCCAATTCAGAATCTTTCAATAAAAAAGAAACAATGAGAATTTACACTATAAAAAATTTTTAATGAAATTTCAAAGCTTCTGTGATTTTACAAAATTTCTGCAATATTATCACATTGAATATAGTAAATAAAAACGTTCAGTGATTTTCCAGCTTTAATTAAAGATATTTTATTTGCAAATTTTTAGTACTGTGATTTTACAAATTCATGGAAAATCCCTAACCTCAAAACTGAATTAAGTACAATGAATGTGATAATCAGATATTACTTTTCACATAGTCCAAGGAGACCATGATGAATTAACTGTACTGAAACTGATGATAAAATTGGAATATTACTGAAATTTTTTTTCGTAAAATCACAGAAGCTCGGACATTTCGTTTAGGAATTATTACATTGTGCAAAATTTTCAAGAAGGAACCGAATCTTCATTTTTATTTAACGTGCTATAAAATAAGTGAATTAAAGAAAACAAGTTAAACTTACCTTTGTTCCTCAAATTCTTCGTCATTGTTTGTTATTTTAATATTTTATTAGATATTTTCCCAAAAGGTGCTCGAAAATCGATAATTGCGTAGGCTTTCAAATGCTATAATTTTATTTTTCTGGCAGAGTGGCATGCCGACATGCGTCAGAGCGAGGTTATGAAAAGTACGGTTGCACGACATAACACTTGCAAAGAAAGATTGTCGCGTACGGTTTAGTAGAAAGAAAGAAAGAAAGTACATACTAAATGATAAATCTTCAGCCAATAATACTACATATTATATAGAGCTGCTTGTCGGATATCATTGGATTACCGACCACTCGCAAGACTCGCAATGTTGTTGAAATAATGAAATCTCAAATTTGATTGGTCAAGAACCTAAAGAGTATAACGGTCTGGCTATACCGTACCCCATAGCACCTGACTATAGGCACAACACCTTGTGCGTACCGGCACGGCAGAGTACTACCTGGGACTGATCAATTATCGATCCACGAGCAGTAACGCACAATTACGCTAGGTACCTGGCTACCTGTCTTTCCCAGAAACCACGCAAATCTCAATGGAGATAAGACACGGGCGCTGGCCCACTATCGTGGTCGAGCACCAGCCTGACCAACTCAACCGACCCGCCTTGAACTCTCGGAATTTTTCGACTAGCATCGCAGTTTTTTCCACGACTTCGACGTCATCTTCAGAATCACACTACTCCACCATCTGGATCTCTGTACTAATTGGTAGATATAGGAAAGAAGACCCTTGCACGCTATTCCAAGCTGAGGATCTTCTTTCAGCAACTCTGTTCTCCTATCCTTTAATTTGAAGGGTAGTTTTTTCTTTTTTGAGGGGTATCAATGCACGCTGTTCCAAGCTATTGATACACCTCCTTCGTTTGCATTCATTTTTGCCCGCAATTTTTTATCTAATCAAATCCTCGTGTACGCTGCACCAAGCTGCGGGGATTTGGTTAAAGTTCTCTAGTTTCGCGGTTAAAAATCAAATCCTTGTGTACGCTGTACCAAGCTGCGAGGATTTGAAGGGGTTGAATTGTACTCACGGCTCGTAAGGGATTCTAAGAAATATAGAGGGGTAGAATCTCGGCGCACGCAAAGGCCAAATTTAAGAAGGGTCCGGTTTCGTATTAATACTATCGCAGCCTGATCACACCCACTGAGGGTTTCGTATTTGAAACGCTTTATACTTTGCAATCGTGAATAGTTAGTTGCGAATACCTCGAGGAAGGGTACTAGCTTGTCAAAACTCTGAGCCTATTGGAATTGTTTTAATGAAGATTTTGAACCACCTTTTGTACTTAGCGATCTCAGAAAGGGACTCGAGGATAGTTTGAGGGATCCGATCTCAATTTCTAATGATTATAATAAGTTTATAAGGGATGTTTTAGCATTGCTCGGTTTGTGAGTCTATTGTTTGGTTTATATCGCGTCTCATTGATTTAAAAAACATTGGATTATATCGAGTCTATTTCCACATCCGTTCCGTGTTGGGACATCTCAAATTTGCTGTTTATTTAACTGAATAAATTCGTTACTTTTATCGAAATCTCTACGTGTTTGCTCGCCTCTCTCGAGAACCTTTCCCAATTCTTTTGATTCTAGCCTATGAGAGGGCATAAGGTTTTATTTTCAGGCTTGGCAAATAAGCATTTATTTTGCAGTAATAACAGTAATATTTATAATTAGTATAAAAAGACCATAGAACTGTTACAAGAGAAACTCACAGTACCGTTGTTTCTATGGTCACAGAAAACGCAAATAGGAGATAAATTCACTCTCTCTTTCACTCTTATGATTTTCTGTTTCCTGAGTTTCGTTTTCTGCTAATTTCTAGTTTTTATATATACGAGATTAGGCGCGCTCTTGAGCGCACGTGTTTCGTTTATAGAAAGTGAAATGAAAATTTAAATCCTCGCGCCAAGTCGAGAATACTCACGACTTGACGCTCACTTCATGCGTAACCAGTGTTTATGCAGGAAATGCATGTAAAGGTAACGCTATGAAGTTAGCCGAAATTCATGTCCTTTTTATAATAGGAAAAAAAAAATTTTGCGGGACAAACAGGACAAATTGCTGAAAAGCAGGACATTTTACAGGACGCTCACCTCCGCAGGACAAATTGCTAAAAAACAGGACTGTCCTGCGAAATACAGGACGAATGGTCACCTTAGCTATAGGAGACCCATGCAAAAAGTACTGAACATAATTAAAAATATTTGCCTTTAGAAACACACGATTAAAATTAATTAATATTAATTAATATTAATTAATATTATTATTAATAAATAATAATATTAATTAATTAATTCGTAAGAAAGGTTCGATTTCGGCATAACTACCTTTAATTGCTTCTACTGAAAAATTTGCCTGCTAATTTTGAGCCTAAGGTTCCTTTACTCGCGGAACATCACTTATTTGTTAAACATGATTATGTCATTGATTTATATTAATCATTATATTAATTGAAACTCTTAATAAAATTAAGTTGTTAATAAATAAAATCAAATTGCTTACGATAAAAAACATAACCTAGAAATATTTCGTAAAGACAATTTCATGGAAGTTCCAAAAATTAATTTTGTAGAAAATTTCGTATTTTTATATGGAATTATTTCTAACTTTACAAAAGTTATTATAAAATTACTAAATTTCTAAATATTGTAAATATTTGCCGCCAGTAGGCTATTCAATTTTTGCCGCCCCTATTGACCTCTGAAATTCGATACCCTAATTGACAATCATAATAATTACATTTATTCTTTTAATGAAATTGCAACTTAATGATTTGTGCTCTATCGTTCTATCGCACAGTGGGGAAAAAGTCATTGTTTTGGTTCAAAATACGATTCCAGCTGAACCCGTGAACCGATTTCAATGTTTTTTTTTTAAAGAAAAAAAAGCTAATAAAATTCAGGAGAGAATTTTCGAGACCGATTTTTAAAAAATGTCTCCATTTTTTTATAAATAAACAAATGTATGCGAAAAAATGACAATTTTTTGAGTTTCGTCCTCTGGTTTTTTGGAAATTGAGTGAAAAGTTTTGAAATCAACTTAGTTTGATAGTATAACATTACTAAAAGATTATCCAAAAGCAAGCATCCAACACAAAAATTTTTTAATAAACAATTAATTGTTTAAAACTTGATTTTCGCAATTATCATTATTTTCATATTATTTTTCCTCATATTGTAAGTAATTCATCGCATAATAAAATTATGATGGAAAAAGTTCGTATCTGAATAATAATAATTAACAATAATATAAACAAATTTAATTAAGAAATGTAAACTTTGGGTGTTTTTTGAAAAAAAATACCGTTTTTTTTAGTCTCTACTTACAATTAGCTAACTTTAGGTAGTTGAAATATAAAAGATAACTGAAAAATAATTTTCCCAATTTTTATAAACAAATTTTATAACAAATAACAAAAAGAACGGAAAAAAAGTCTTTTTCTGCCCTCCGGCCAGAAAGCGTCAACTTTTTTGTCAACCTCGGCTTCGCGTCGGTCGACAATTACATGTGATCTGAGACATTTCTTATTTTACTGGCCTAGGTATGTAATATATTTTTTTTTTTCTTTTTCTTTCTTTTTCTTCTCGTTGCCTACCTCAAGATCCATGATACTGTCATGTTTTTCGCTACAGAACTAACAATTAAAGATCAGCAACTATTGATTTTAAACACTGAAAGTCGAAGATACTGTACACGAAGTGTTGAAATCAGTACACGATTCTTAAAAGATAAATAGTCTACAAAACGAATAATCATAAAGATTTGTTATAGAGTTTATTCATAATAATTATTAAAGTTTTATTATATTATTTTATTTTTTATTGTTCAATCTTTCCTTGTATTCAAACCCTCCTGTATTGGCCACCTGTAAGTAATGAATGAAAAAAAAAAGAAATTTTTCTCTTTAAAACACCCAGAATAGACACTTGTGGATGTAATTTGTTCAAATTATTGTTAATAATTATTTTAATTTGGAATTTCTTCATCATAGTAACGTTATAAGATGAATTAGTCACAAGATATTTAAAAATAATATTAAAATTAAATAAATGTGAGAAAATAAATTTCTAAGAGATAATCTGTTTATAAAAATAGTTTTCTGTTTAATTTTCACAGTTGAATTATCTTTAAGTATCATTGCACTAAAAAATTGAGACAATTTCAAAAGTTTTTAAGAAATTAAAACTACAAAAAAGACTTTTTTCCGTTCTTTTTGTTATTTGTTATAAAATTTGTTTTTAAAAATTGGGAAAATTATTGTTCAGTTATCTTTTATATTTAAACTACCTAAAGTTTGCTAATTGGGGGGCTGAGATCAAAAGCGGAGTAAAATAATGGTGGGAGCAAATGTGGGTTAAGAAGGCTACGAGTAAAAACGGATTAGAAAAGAAATTAGAAAAACGCAGATTATATCATATATGTATTTTAATATAACTAGATGATAGAAAAACGTATTATATTTTAATATATCTCTCTATCATAGTGTTATGTCTCGGGAGAGATAACACACTCTTCAATTTAAAAGAATTAGAGAGGTTCCTCGTTTTAGGATTGGGAAAGGATTTCTCAATCACAGGGATGAGGATAGCCAGCCAGATTCCAAAATAAGAATATATAGATTTAAGATAACAATATTATTTATTGAATAAAAGAGATGATTTAAGATCTTGGTTACAAGTGAAAAGTGAAACCTCAGCCTTTGTTAGAAAAGTATTTATAATGTGTACCTGACCATTGTGAAAGATTCACAGTTAAAGTTGAATGTGCACTCTCAGTTGAATCTCGATGATGATTGATGATTGTTTCCTCAGTCTAAATCCAAGATCACTTCCCGACACTAAGTTCGATGTTGCTTCCGGAGACTAAGTCCGAAAGTAGTTTCAGAGTCTAAGTCCGAAATGGAATATTTAGGAGTGATAGACTTTTAGACTTGGAGTTCCGGTGGTAGTAAAGAAGAGATTCGTTCTGAACCGCAGACTCGCAGATTTGGTGATCCTTAGGGCGGAGGTTGAATTTTAACAGACTCACTAATTACTGGTGACTGCGAGAGTGAGTGAGTTACTCGGTGACAGTGACTCCTGAGGATCATTTCTTATGTTTATATATCTTTTGGGGCACCCTTCTGTCTTCTCACCCCGGCGAGGACTAGGGGGCAATGATGTTCTAGAATGTTCTAGAATATTCTGTGGATCTGCGATAATTTAATGTACATTTTCTAAGTTGCATCATTCGAGGTTTTCTTGGAAAGAGGGTGAGAGAGTGCACGCGTAGAAGGGTCGACAGGTCCGGTGGCATTTATTTATTTAATGGGTGACTCGTTCTAGCAGAGGTCATAAATTAGAGAAGGATAAACATAATGAGAGAGTGAGAGATTAAGAAATTGACATTTTACTAAGATTATTTAGTCCTCGGACCCTTGCTTTTTAGTGAGGGCAAGCATACTCCTTCTTCGTTGCCTGCTAGGCTTGACGGCTTTACATTAAGTTTAAAATATCCAAGATCCTTTAAATATTGTTTAAAGAGTAATGATTGTTGTTAACTTTATAATAAATGTTGGGTTACATTACTAAGTGCCAGCTAAGAAACATTGATTATTGTGGCTGGTCTTCTTGACTTACAATGAGTATTGAGTTATAAATTATGTTATAATGTTTATAAATAAACTAATTAGAATAACGTCGCGCAACGTGACAATAGATTTATATTAATATATATGATATAATCTTCGTTTTTCTAATTTTTTTTCTAATCCGTTTTTACTCGTAGCCTTGTTAACCCATATTTGCTCCCACCATTATATTACACCGCTTTTGATCTCAGCCCCTGAATTATAAGTAGACACTAAATAAACGGTATTTTTCTTCAAAAAATACCTAAAGTTTACATTTCTTAATTAAATTTGTTTATATTATTGTTAATTATTATTCAGATACGCACTTTTTCCATCATAATGATGTTATGCGATGAATGACTTACAATATGAGGAAAAATAATATGAAAATAATGAAAATTGCGAAAATCAAGTTTTAAACAATTAATTGTTTATTAAAAAATTTTTTCTTTGATGCTAGCTTTTGGATAATCTTCTAGTAATGTTACACTATCAAACTAAGTTGATTTCAAAACTTTTCACTCAATTTCCAAGAAGCCAGAGGACTAAACTCAAAAAATTGTCATTTTTTCGCATACATTTGTTTATTTATAAAAAAATTGGAGACCTTTTTCAAAAATCGGCCTCGAAAATTTTCTCCTGAATTTTATCAGCTTTTTAAAAAAAGAAAAACATTGAAATCGGTCCACGGGTTCAGCCGGAATCGTATTTTGAACCAAGAAAATGACTTTTTGCCCACTGTGCATCGGTTATACAGACGTTAGTGTTCAGTATACTGTACAGTACTAAAATATTGAAATTTTTGTTAAATTTGCGAGATTCGTTTTCTCTGTGCATATAATAAATGTTTTTTTTTTATTTTTGTAAGACAAAACAAATTTTTTGAGCCAAATTTGCCGCCCTCTAAAACCTGCCGCCCTAGGCTCCAGCCTACTCAGCCTACTGGTAAATCCATGTCCGATGTCCTAAGAAGGTTCCAGGTTTTGGAACTGACCACCATTCCCAATATCGCTTCCATATCCTGAAAGGTTCTAAGGACGTTTTTGGAACGTCTTTCTGACATCGGATATAGTTACGTTCCTCGAACGTTTTTGGAACTTTCCAAAAACGTTACTAATATTTTGTGCCCATTTCGTATCGTTCACCAGTAACAGTTTCTCCCGGTTTGATGGTTGTCCTGCAATAGCACGTAGGTAACGTGAACGTTCACCGCTACGCGTACGTGCTGATGTTGCGAACGGTTTATTGCCAACTTTAAGAACATAACCTCATACGTTCATCTGTCAAAAACGCCATCTCCTAAACTTTGCGACAGTTGGTACTAGTGCATTCGTGACGTCAGCACGTACACGTAGCTGTTAACGTTCACATTACTTACGTGCTATTGTAGGACCACCATGAGGAAGTCGTAATATAGCAGTGTGACGTAACAACGCTAAAAGATAAATAGGCCACATAAAAGATCTATAGGCTGCTAAACCATAGAGACTAACGAGTCTAACAACTTGTCGTGAGTGTTGTGAGAGAAAAAACCCTCTCGTGTCGTATTTGACCCCGAGGATTGTAGACGTACGCAGTCTCGCCCCCGGATCCTCGGCCGCTGATGTAAGTGATGATGTTTTGGATGATGATGTTTGAAGCATCGCACGTCACCCCTGAAAACCTCTCCGTGGAGAAAATATGTATAAGAGTACGTGAATACGTACCCAACTATTCCGAGATTACTGCCACTTTAACAGACTTATTAAGGAAAATTACTAGACGTTGGAAATGGACTCAGCAAGCAGCAGGTGCCTTCAAAACCATAAAAGAGGCTTTTAATCACAGCTTAGAGGTAGACAGACCAGACCCATATAAGCCATGCATTCTCCAAATTTCCACAAGCTATATTGGAATAATATAATAATGCTGTATTATCGCAAGACCGTAATAACAATTAGCAATTGATAGCAATTCTAGGATACGCCAGCGTCATATTTTTTCCAACAGAAAATCGGTACCAAGCTAAGGAGGAGTAGTTTTTGACAATAATTTGGCGAATTCGGCAATACAAGCCCTTCTTAACGAGTCAACCTTTCTCTTTTATTACTGATAACCAATCCTTGAATTGGTTAGAACAGTGCACAGATACCAAAGAGAAATTCGGCACATGGGTATGTTTACTGGGTGAACTCGTGAAAACGGGATAGAATCACGAAGGAGAAAAGCTTCCTACAACAGCACTTCCTAGATTCCATAAGTCTCTGGAAAAGAGATTCCTATTAGTCGTAACTGATTAATTTTCCCATTGGACTACAAGGAAATTCAAAAGCCAAAAATGTTGTCGATTTAATCGAAGCCGACATGTCCCGTCGATATGGCTACCCCCTGAACGTGCATACCGACAATGGATCCTAGTTTAAGGGGAAGATTTGGGAGAAAACTTGTGTTCGGTGGCATGCTGAGCCCTGAACTACTCCTACCTACCACCTCCAGGCAAATCCAACCGAGCGCAGAAATCAAGAACTGAAAAAAGGAATCCGTACCCACTTCCTGTTAAAGAAAACCAAAAGATTCCGATGAAATATAAAACAATTACCTGCATTTAAAATCCTTCGGTAGTTTTCTTCATATTAATTGCATGAGAAACTTTTAATTCCTTGGGCCACTTTAACCGATTTTGCTCAGATTTGGTGGAAAGCATTTTTTTTGTCATTTCAACAAAATATGGGTGTCAAAAACGTTTGTTGTCATGGGCATGGTTCTATCGCTTCGCACTTAAAAAAGAGACAAAGGGATAATCGCCGCTGTTCTCGAAAATTTAAATTAATTTAATCTAGAATTAAGATGAATGATACTTAAATGTAAATGAAAACGTATCATTAGGATTAAGGTGAGAATTATATAGTACACTCATTTCCCGATCGACGGTACCGCTTGGGGGTTGAGTGCCGTGAATCGGGTGAAATTAAAATGGATCGAGCGAACACTTTGACGTCATCACCCAGGACCGTATATGAGGCATTATTCCTCAAGTGTACCACCCTCAGAATTCGACTTTGTCTGATCGAACTCAAACTTGGGTAAAGTATAGTCCTACTAGGTACAAATTTAGAGGCTGAAGATTTCTTCGATTGGATAAAAATTGACCGAGATAGGGGGTGGGGAATTTTTCGAATTTTTTCTATTTTGTGCGGTTTCGTGCTATTTCTAGATTGCTATTTCTTAGATGGCTGCAGCGGTAAGTGTCGGTTGAAATAGGCAGGTCAAAAATTTCATACAGTAAGCTTGGACATCTGTCAACATAACGACAGCACCACATTAGTGAATTTGTGTTTGCATCAGAAGTGTATTCTCGATCGAAGATGTCAGTTTTCGAGCCAAATTCTCGTCATCTGCGGGAAGTGTTGATTTTCTGCTTTCATTTGAAGAAAACTGCGTCTAAGGCTCATCGAATGCTCTCAAGTGCTTACGGTGACGCTGCTCTTAGTGAAAGAACGTGTCGTGAGTGGTTTCAACGCTTTAAAAGCGGTGATTTTGATGTCGAGGACCGGCATGGCGGCGGAAGGGTTTTTTACATCGCATTGTAACCGGCGACGAAAAATGGGTCCACTACGATAATCCCAAACGCAGAAAATCATGGGGAAAGCCCGAACATGCCTCCACATCTACGCCCAGACCGAATATTCACGGTGCCAAGGTTATGCTCTGCATTTGCTGGGACCAGCTCGGTGTGGTGTATTATGAGCTGTTGAAACCGAGTGAAACTATCACAGGGCTTCGGTATCGAACGCAATTGATGCGTTTGAGTCGAGCATTGAAGGAGAAACGGCCACAGTATCAAGAGAGACACGATAAAGTTATCCTGCAACATGACAATGCTCGGCCACATGTCGCAAAACCCGTCAAGACATACTTGGAAACACTAAAATGGGAAGTCTTACCCCACCCGCCGTACTCTCCAGACATTGCTCCTTCCGACTACCATTTGTTCCGATCGATGGCACATGGCTTAACTGAGCAGCATTTCCACTCTTATGAAGAAGTTAAAGAATGGATCGATTCTTGGATCGCCTCAAAAGACGCAAAGTTTTTTCGAGATGGTATCCGACAATTGCCCGAAAGATGGCAAAAAGTAGTGACTAGTGACGGACAGTACTTTGAATCATAAACAGGTAATCACTATTTCATAATGAAGCCTCAAATTTTCGAAAAAATCGGCGGAAGCGAAGTTGTGCACCTAATACAAAATTTGGTCCCATATGTTTTTGATAGCTTTTTTCCTGGTCTATCGAATGGTTATAACCATGTTTGAAAAAATAAAAAATTTGACCGATTTTTTTGAAAATCAAAATATTTTTGAGTTTTTTAAAAAAACGGCATTTTTTTATCTCAAAATGAAGCTTAAGTCTTTATCTTTTGATGCTGTAAAATTCAACTTGCCGTTTTTTGTTGTTTTCGAGAAATTGAATAAAGAGTAAAGCGCCGCGCCAACGGCACTCGAAACTGCTGGGCCTCTCGCTCCGCGCAATTCTCTTTATTTAATTTCTCGAAAACAACGAAAAACGGTAAGATGAAATTTACAGCATTGAAACATAAAGACTTCAGCTTTATTTAACAAAAAAAAAAACATGCCTTTTTCCCGCAAAACTCAAAAATATATTGATTTTCAAAAAATCGGTCAAATTTTTAATTTTTTTAAAAATGGTTATAACCATTCGATAGACCAGGAAAAAAGCTATCAAAAACATATTGGACAAAATTTTGTATTATATATTCCACAGGAGAGGAGCTTAATACCTTAGAAATAGCACGAAACTGCACAAAATCGAAAAAATTCGAAAAATTCCCCCTCCCCTATCTCGGTCAATTTTTATCCAATAGAAAAAATCGTCAGCCTCTAAAGTTGTACCTAGTAGGACTATACTTTACCCAAGTTTTAGTTCGATCAGAAAAAGTCGAATTCTGAGGGTGGTACACTTGAGGATTAATGCCCTATATATGTAGACACTGAGATTCGTTAATTCCTATACTACGCAGGCTACGCATTACTTCATTGACTTTTCGAGCGCCGCACCGCTCGGAACTTCAATGTTGACTGTCAAGCGACGTTCGGGGGGGACGCAGAATCAGTCAAGCGTGAAAAGTACCGTCGATCGGAGTGCCGTTGATCGGGAGATGAGTGTGTGACGATTTTGTGATCTCTCTCGACTTGAGCTTGACCGAGTACGTGGACGAGCGCATTGGGCGTTATCGTCGCCGTGAAGTCGCAATTTTTCAGATCCGAGAGGTTATCTCCGGAGGCTGTAGACCACGTTGGGAGTTTAGGCCCCCGTGAAATGTAGGTCAACCAAAGACGGAAAGGTTCAGGGCTGCAGAGCTAACCTTAGGACCGGTAGAGTGTGAACGATGAGAGCAGAGA
>CAJFCO010018061.1:73548-89584 GCA_904066015.1 Synergus gifuensis | reverse complement strand
AAAGGCAAAATTATCTCGATACTTGCAGAAAATGCTTTACCTGTTCCATATCTCAATGTTCCACTAAAATTAGCGTGAAAAAGTGTGCTAAAAATTTGCAATCCTGAGCCATCCTTTTCCCATTTTTGCCGTCATAAATGTAGTAGAATGATCGAAACTAAGTCCAACTGTACAGACTAGACTTCATCTCTACCCTATTTTAAAATTCGACTGGAATTTGCTTGACAAACTCTACTAACAGTTTGCAATCTTGAGCCAGGCTTGTCCCATTTTTGTCTTCAAAATGACACTAGCAAAGGCAAAATTATCTCGATACTTGCAGAAAATGCTTTACCTGTTCCCTATCTCAATATCCCACTAAAATTAGCGTGAAAAAGTGTGCTAAAAATTTGCAATCCTGAGCCATCCTTCTCCTATTTTTGCCGTCATAAATGTAGTAGAATGATCTAAACTAAGTCCAATTCTACAGACTAGACTTCATATCTACCCTATTTATGTGAAAAATATTGTTAAACAGAGCCGAGCGCGAAGCGCTTGATCGAGCGTGGAGCGGCGTGAGTGCCCTGCGTAGGGACTCTGAGTTAGAATTTATGCTATACATATAGCGATCGGATGTCGTTTATTAACTCGCGAGATGAAGCAAGAGAATCCGAATTAATTAAATTTAAAAAAATATATAAAAATATGTATTATAGATATAGAAAAATAAATTAAAATTTAAAAATATAAAATATAAAATCTGTTATATTTACTGAAAAATCTGTATAGTTTACAGACAAAATATGTATATTCTGCAGATAAAATGATCTGTAAAGTCTAATAAATGCCTTAATAACAATTATTAATTAGGAAAATGGTTTATTCATATGGATATACTTATAATTAATCGATATTTATAAATTTTAACACATATATAACAAATAAAATTTTGCACACAACACTGGGGGGATTCGAACGCACGACCTATGGGACGACAGTACACGACCTTAATCATTATCCTGACTCATGAGATGGTGTCTCCCCAAATTTTTCCACAATGCACTCAGTCATTCACAAATATTAAATTCAACAGAATGAATCTGTATAATTTACAGATTTCCTCTAATAAATTTACAAATTTTCATTGCTCCAAATCAACAGATTTTTATCTGTAAATATAACAAAATTTTCTGCTATGTTAGCAGATGAGTAGATAAGTCTTCGTAATTTCTCGTGCGACATGATTATCTGCTCTAAAAGAAGCATTTCTGTAAAATTTACAGATAGAGTTGTAAGATTAACATATTTTATTTGTTAAAATAGCAGAAATGTCCAACAGATTCATTTTTCTGCGTGGAGGATTCCCTGTTATAGTTTTTATTAAAGTTAAACTCTCAAAATGATCGTTTTCAATCTTACAATAATCATTTAATTTTAGCATGGGTCGTGGCCAGGAGCAATGCTTAAGCTACTCTACGATCCATGCTAGTCCCATGATTGACCAATGTTTTGTCCCACGCTTGAGCAATGCAACTTTTTTTCACACGGGCAGTTAAATGGATCTCTCGATTCTGGTCAACTTTCGTCTAAACCATTTTTTCGTAAATAAAGTATTTTAGAAAATACTTATAGATTAAAATGGATCACCCTGTATTTTAGAACAAAAACTTTAAACGCGTTTTTCTCGAAACAACGTTTTTCAACCTGGTCGCCATGATTCAGAAAAAAATTTTGTATCGATCGGGCTGAAATTTGGATATGTTATTCTACACCTATGTCTTCATCGCATGAACCAGAATCATAATTATTGATTAATATTTAACCTTTTTTTAAAACAATTTACGGTTAAGAAAAAGGTGAAAAATTTTCAATTCGACCATTTTGTATTTATTTTTTTTTGGATTTTAACTATTCTGGTTCATGCGATAATGACAAGTGTAATCTTTATAAATCGCGTTGATTTCAATGTTCCCGAGCCTCCAAACTTGAGATATCATGGCTACCAGTTTTTAAAATGGTTAACTTCCGGCAGCCATTCCAGCCAGATTTATCATTAAAAAAAAAAAAAGTTTTGTAATAGTATTTTATATCTATATTCATATGTGAAAAGTTAGAATCTGTAATATAAATTTTAATTTGAAAAAAAAATTCTTAAAAAAAAGGTGAAAACTTTGATACTTGTTACGGCACGCCATATAAGTAATTAATTTTTAATACTTCTTACAGTGTACGCGTAACTTGATTCATATAAATTTACGCTATTAATTATTGTTATAAAAAATTAGAGATTTAGAAAAGGAAATTCAGATTTAGTGACAGTATTGAATTAAAGAAGGGTAGTGTGTCCATTCCCGTTGCGAATCGTGAGAATTATTATTTAAAACTTTTTCTCATGGCAGTAGAAGTGCACATGCACTCAAAAATTGTTTAGACAACACCTAGTCAGCATCACGCCACTGTTTCTCACAACGGTCAGCGGGTTATATTTCGATTTCTCCTGCATCCCCTGCCGACACTCCTGTCCAACGAGACGAGTAACGACTAACTCTTTCGAATTCCTCGTTGACTTCTTGGGACGACAAGAAGGTCGGTCGGGAACATAAGGGAAATTTGCAATGTTTCCCTTGCTCCGTCCGTTTTTCCTCGCGGGCGCGCGTCGTGGGATGTCCCGAAGGTGAAGCCGATAAAGGGTACTCTAGGGTGTAGTTTTGGGAGGAAAAATTAAAGAAAACTCGAATTAAAGTCGCGAAAACACTGGGGGTTGGGTCCTTTGTCTCAGTATACTTCTGAGATTAAAAAGGAAGGCCAATCCCTGGTCGAACAGCATCTCAAAACTGTTCGGGAAAAATCTAGCTGTGTACACCCGGAGTTAGTTCTTTCTTCTGTGAAATGTTCGCGAAAGAAAAGAGCTAAATGAGAAGAGATACTTAGTCCTACAGCACCCTTATAAGTGGCACCCCAGCCTCGTGAGTTCTTTCCTTGATTCTAAAAAGTGTTTTGGTAACTACGGGACTCCTAGAATGGTTTGACAACTAGTTTCCTAATCAGGGAGATTATTCAGAACGCAGAAAATTCGTAGTATGCGTGGTGGAAGCCAATAACGTGCCAGTGTGTCCATATCTAATACGCAGAGTTACACACACACCTAAAGCATTCGTCCGTGTAGAGAGAGAGGGAGTGTATCATCCGTATGAATCATACTCCCTCTCTCTTCTTTTTTAGGTTTATGTGTAACTCTGCGTATCAAATCTGGACACACTGTAACGTGCACTAGGATTACAAGGGCTCTAGATCAATTTAGTGAAATTTTTGGGACCGGCTTTCCGGGCAATCGTGCGCCGTGCGTGCGCGAGTGAGGACAAGTGACGGTGCTGGCAAACAGTTGCAAGGAATAAATTCATCCTTTAATAAAAAGGTCAGAAGTATTTAATCCAATTATAGCATCAACCCTGTGCGCTCTTTCTCTTTTCTCTCTCTCGCTCGTTCAATCTCGAATGACCTAAATTACCAACTAAAAATTACTTCCAAATTGTTAAATAGCTAATTGACCAAAAGGTGTCTCTATTTGGCCCACCAATTTCCCACGCTCGAGAAATTAGGTGGTAAATTTAAGGTTAAGAATTTAAATTTTTCATTTGTTATAAACACTATTACTTACAAAACTGATTGCTAACGACGACGAATTCAAAACTTATATAAATAATCAGTAACAAAAGGTTTCTTTTTGTGGAATAATTATAATAAAAGAATAATTAATTTGGAACCTCATAATATAGCGAGTATTTAAATTTATTTTATACCCCTAAGACACTTTTCAGGACCCTTAGGGCGGTAAGCCAGCAATCTCCCCATAGGAGACAAGATGAAAACGATTCCCACATAAAAAATAAATATAAACATTCGAAAGCAATCCCGAATGATTGCTTGGATTCCTCCAGCGAAAAGACAAAAGAAAATTTAACATATTATAAATGTCACACTACCCAAAATTTTCAGCACTTTCATTTTAAATATTTTAAATCAATTAAAATCATTTAAAACGAAAACGCGTGTCGGTTCGTAACATACTAACCCCTTAAGTAATTAATTTGTTAACATAGTTTGTTTAAATAATAAACAATTGAGGTATCAGTGAAAAGTATAACAGCAAGACATGTTGCCAAAATACTAGTTATTGATTCTGCTACTATAAAAAATTAAATTGATTCTCCTAAAAAATAGCCAAATCAGAACTGAATTTCATTCGTTTATTAAATTTGTTTAAACATACTTGATTGTTTAGTGCATCAAATATAGCACATGAAGAAAATATATCTTCTGTTTACTGTATTGTTTATGACAATTTAATTTTTTTTAATTAAATGTATACTGCCGGATACCGTTTTTAATGAGTTTCTGCCTCAACGTAGACCATTTTCGGTTAAATCAAAATTATCTTGTCTAAGTGACAGCCTGGAAAAGTAAAAATTTGGTTATTTTCTTTTATCATATACGAAATTTTTATTAAAAGCACTTCAATTGCCCCACTGTGCGTCCAAGCGGTCACGAGCAGAGCAGGTACATCGTATTACTCTTTATTTAATGTCTCTAAAACCAAAAAACAACGATATTTTGTGATTCTGAGCTTCAAAAGAGAAAAATTTATTTTGATACCGAAACGAAAGATTCAAAAATAAAATAAAATCAAAAATATTTTTGATATTCAAAAAAGGGACCTTCAATTTCTCATAAAACGGTTATAACCATTCGATACATCATGAAAAAATTTAATACTAGCCTTTGAGAGTAGGTTATTTTAGACGAGGTTTTTTTAAAGTAGAGGTTGTAGATGGTTTTGGTTGTTTTATTTATCTAATCTCTTTACCGTAGTACATGCGTTGATCATCGAGATGTATTGGGTGATTATCATGGAACGCGGGCGAAAAATGAAGATCGTGCGTAGAACAAGTGGTACGACAGCTTAGTTGATGCGCCTAGTGGTATGCCACCTAGGCGAGGATGCTGGAGGCTAGCGGTGTACCAGCCAAGTCTAGCTTGTTCTAGGACAGTGTACCTTCCCCAAACAATCTGTTGATTTCTCGTCGCACTCGGCTTTTTATACCCAGCGGGTTTCGTAGAGTTGCGTGGGCGTAATGAGGGCAAAACTGCATGTAGGGAGATGCGTGAGATGCATTTTTTCAGTCTTCGCACTTGCCCACGTTCCCGCTCCGTTACAATCATTGTAAGCGGAAAGTGTCTGAGTCACGCCGTAGTAAGACGTAAGTCTGTGTATTTCAAGGCGAAGATTTTTTTCCTTTTCCCCTAAGGTATTTTATTTCTATTCTAATTATATATCCTATGCGTATGGGCGTATATCAAGTTTATCATAAACATCTAAAAGGTGAATATTCAAAAGTGTATAAGAGCCAATGCGGTCTTGTGGAAATTTATGAGAGTCCCGTGTTTTTTTTTTTTTTTTTTAAACAAAATTGTCTAGGTTCTAGGGTTGTGGACATTACATATATACTGATCTATGAGTTAGGATGTTTTTAGGGTAAGGTGACCATTCGTCCTGTATTTCGCAGGACAGTCCTGTTTTTTAGCAATTTGTCCTGCGGAGGTGAGCGTCCTGTAAAATGTCCTGCTTTTCAGCAATTTGTCCTGTTTGTCCCGCAAAATTTTTTTTTTTCCTATTATAAAAAGGACATGAATTTCGGCTAACTTCATAGCGTTACCTTTACATGCATTTCCTGCATAAACACTGGTTACGCATGAAGTGAGCGTCAAGTCGTGAGTATTCTCGACTTGGCGCGAGGATTTAAATTTTCATTTCACTTTCTATAAACGAAACACGTGCGCTCAAGAGCGCGCCTAATCTCGTATATATAAAAACTAGAAATTAGCAGAAAACGAAACTCAGGAAACAGAAAATCATAAGAGTGAAAGAGAGAGTGAATTTATCTCCTATTTGCGTTTTCTGTGACCATAGAAACAACGGTACTGTGAGTTTCTCTTTAGGTTCTTGACCAATCAAATTTGAGATTTCATTATTTCAACAACATTGCGAGTCTTGCGAGTGGTCGGTAATCCAATGATATCCGACAAGCAGCTCTATATAATATGTAGTATTATTGGCTGAAGATTTATCATTTAGTATGTACTTTCTTTCTTTCTTTCTACTAAACCGTACGCGACAATCTTTCTTTGCAAGTGTTATGTCGTGCAACCGTACTTTTCATAACCTCGCTCTGACGCATGTCGGCATGCCACTCTGCCAGAAAAATAAAATTATAGCATTTGAAAGCCTACGCAATTATCGATTTTCGAGCACCTTTTGGGAAAATATCTAATAAAATATTAAAATAACAAACAATGACGAAGAATTTGAGGAACAAAGGTAAGTTTAACTTGTTTTCTTTAATTCACTTATTTTATAGCACGTTAAATAAAAATGAAGATTCGGTTCCTTCTTGAAAATTTTGCACAATGTAATAATTCCTAAACGAAATGTCCGAGCTTCTGTGATTTTACGAAAAAAAATTTCAGTAATATTCCAATTTTATCATCAGTTTCAGTACAGTTAATTCATCATGGTCTCCTTGGACTATGTGAAAAGTAATATCTGATTATCACATTCATTGTACTTAATTCAGTTTTGAGGTTAGGGATTTTCCATGAATTTGTAAAATCACAGTACTAAAAATTTGCAAATAAAATATCTTTAATTAAAGCTGGAAAATCACTGAACGTTTTTATTTACTATATTCAATGTGATAATATTGCAGAAATTTTGTAAAATCACAGAAGCTTTGAAATTTCATTAAAAATTTTTTATAGTGTAAATTCTCATTGTTTCTTTTTTATTGAAAGATTCTGAATTGGATCTAACACATAGCATTTTTTGTAGATTTGGAGTGTCGGTTGCTGATGCGATGGTTTGAAGAGCTAATATAGTTTATAAATAGATTAAACGAAGATGTTGAATAGGTTGATTTTCTTCATAAGTTTATAACATATTTCAAATACAAAAAAATGGCACAGAAACGAAACTGTAAATTTACAGATGATCTTAGCAAGACATTCCCGTTCATCAAAAAAGCTAAAATGAGTTCACATGTTTTTTGTGAAACCTGTAACAGCGAATTTTCCATTGCCTCTGGAGGAAAAGCAGATATCAATAGGCACACTTCTACAGATAAACATAAGAATGACGTTAAGGATGCGGCAAGCAGCAACCAACTGACAGATTATTTTAGAAAAACACCATTCGGATCACAGGAAAAAGATTTAGCTGCGTGTGAGGCTGTTTACTCTTACCATACTATCAAGCACAATCACAGTTTCCGTTCAATGGATTGCACGACCCGAATTATACAACTATTATTTGCGAAAAAGTTTGCATGTAGACGTTCTAAGACTGAAGCCATTGTAAAAAAGGTTTTGGCTCCTCACGCGGCAGAAATACTGAAAAATGATCTATTGTCTACGTCTGGCATTTCTATATATTCTGATGCATCGAATCACAAAGACTTGAAACATTTTCCTACACTTGTACGGTACTTCGACTCGAATTCGGGAATTAAAATAAGAATTTTAGATTTCGTTTCTCTTCCAGGAGAAACTTCTGACGTAATTACAGATTCTTTAATGGAAATATTGACTAAAAATGAACTTAAAGACAAGGTTGTTGCTTATTGTGCTGACAATGCCAATACAAATTTCGGTGGTATGTTGAGAAAGGGTAAAAATAACATATTTTTCAAATTGAAAGAACGGTTAGGATACGAAATTATAGGTGTTGGATGTTCAGCACATATTGTGCATAATTCTATTCAAACAGCAGCAGATTTACTGCCGATTGACATTGAGCAAATAGTAGTTAAAATTTACTCTCACTTCTACATCTTTACTGTTAGAGTAGAATCACTTAAAGAATTTTGCAATGAAGCTGAAATTGAATATAAAAAACTATTAGGCTATAGCAAAACGCGATGGTTAGCTCTGTTACCAGCTATTGAACGAATTTTGACAATTTATCCTGCATTAAAATCTTACTTCTTGTCTTTGGAAAAATGTCCAAAATTACTTGAAGATTTCTTTTCTAACGAAACATCAGAAATATGGTTGTATTTGATACATAACCAGGCTGCTTTGTTCCACGATACTGTCACTAATCTTGAGGGTGAGACAGTAACGATTATGGAAACTTGTAATTTAATTGGTAATTTGAAAAAGAAACTAGAGCAGCGGGTTGAAAGTATTTTCATTCCACTATCAATCAAAAAGCAGCTTTCTGTCTTAACTGAAAATGGCCTCATAGACGAAACGTGGTTTAAATCGCAGGTAAAAAATTTTTACGCGAATTGTCTTTCATATTTAGAAAAGTGGGATAAAGATTTTCAAATTGGTATCCGTTTAAAATGGGTTGCTCTTAATGAAATGATTTCTTGGGAAGATGTTTCTAATACTTACCAAGAATTAACATTATTCTTTCGTTCGAATGAAATTAATGAAAACTATCTCTTTGATGAGGTAATGGATTGACAATAAAATTTCGATTGAGGAAAAGTGGGTTGAAATCTTCCGACATTTTGGCATTAAAAACGTACCGTTTACAAATTTAAAGAAAATCGTTGAATATTGTTTGTGTCTCCCAGGAACTAATGTTCCTACGGAGCGTGTTTTTTCAGGAATAAATAAAATATGGACGACGGAAAAAACTCAATTGACGGTTGACACATTGAAATCTTTACTTTTTGTAAAATATAATTTAACTAGTTCCTGCGAAGAGTTTTATAATAAGATTAAAAACAATGAGGAGATTTTGCAGAAAGTTCATTCATCAGAAAAATATTTATAATAGGTATATTTAATAACGCGAGATATGCCATTATTTTGTATTTGAGTTATGAAGAGAAAAAAAAAAAAAAAAAAAAAAAAAATGGAAAAAAATTTGTTATTTTTGAATTTACACCCCCCCGCCCCGCTAAATCAGTCGGCGTCCTGTTTTTGAGCTTTTTCAATATGGTCACTTTATTTTAGGGGTTACTAAAATAGGAATTCGGTCTATTACTCGACCTAAAAACATCCGTCTCGGTAGTACGCAGTGTCAATTGGCACGGTAAGCATCGTCTCTAAACATTATTCTATTGAAAAATCTTTCTAACAAAACAATCATTTAAATCGGTATACGAATCTGAATACTGTATTCGTTTAAAAATATTTTAACACTGAAATCTTTATTCTAGTCACCGTAACAACTTAGTAATGGTGAATCGCAAACAAGATAACCGAAAGTGTCTTAAAATAAAAAATCATACAGTTAATAATTTATAATAAAATGTGGCTCGCAGCAAGTATTGTTATTGTTACCATTATTCAGCATTTTAGGACATTGGTTTTATAATTCTGGGGGTCGATTACGTAACTTCATATCAGTCTCACTTAACTTCACTCTCACCTTCCTTCAACTTTTTGTCTGAAGCTACGGTGCCTTCTAATTTTGATGTTTCAAAAAATTGAAAGAAACACTGAAGAGACGTGAGGTGAGAGTTAAGTGAAGTTAGTTAGTCGACTCCCTGTATGATCCTAGAGCGACTGTGTATTATACTTCTTATTATTGGTTCATATACACTTTTGAATTTTCGGACCCCCTCGACTTATACGTGGACAAATTTTAAAAGGCTACATTCTCTATTCTTTACAATTGTTCATATGGTACAAATTGCCCTTTATGGACAAAAGTAGGTGGAAATTATCATCGATCTCTTCGCTTACAAGATGTCTTTTCCGGCAGTTTCCCCCTGGAGAATATCCGCTCTGTTGTGTGGTATTTGATGAACAAATCCACCATAACTTACTTACTCAAGAAGACGGCATCCGTCAGTGATTTGCGCAGTGCAGATCTAATACCTTTTCTGATGAGAATGTAAAAATATAGTAAAAAGCATTTAGCACAAAATGAAATAAATTGAGGGCCCGAATGGAATAACGTCCTATAAATTTATTTCGCCAAGAAATGTTGGCCCCTTGGCTGTGTTTAAAAAAGTTTTGAAATAAATATTTTAAGCTACATATTTTCATAGAAAATTTAATTGCGCATCTTTTTTCCTCGTAAAAAAAGTTCTAACTTTTGTCACTTTCGAAATAAAGACAAAAAACGCATTTTTTAAAAAATAAGATTTTCCGTCTTTTGTCACTTCAACTCGCTATATATTAATGAATTTTCAATATTTTCTTATGAAAATTTCAGGAAATATACCTTATAGTATTCCACGATCGAAAGCGTAATTAAATAATAATTCATTTTGTTTGAAAAAATTATTTAAATTTTTATTTGCATCATTGCACAATCCACGCATTCATATCTTCAAGCGTTTCGGGAGTCGAGCGAATTTTTAACAGTGGAAAACTTTAAGCGGGAAAGTTGTTCATAAAGGTATAAATAATTTTTCTGGAAAGTTTTATTTTAATCGAATTAATCGTTCAAAAGTTGTGAACATTTTACTTCGTCCACACGGTCGGTTTCTTCGCACGAATTGACACATGGTTTGACATAGGTGCAAATTCAGGTTGGAACTCAATAGAGGTTAATGAAGTACTAGCTATTTACTTGACAAGTGGGGAAAGTAGGCAATTCCCGATGAATGTGAAGTTGGCGTCACGAGCCGAAGGCGAGTAATTCCATCACACGAATCGGGGATTGTCTGCTTCTCACATGTCAAGTACAATACTTTTCATAGCGAGTCTAAGGCAAGTTCGATTTTCCGAAGATGCTCCGATATTTGACCGGTCAGTCGTACTACGTGTTACCGGTCAAAAAATGCTGGAGAAGGAGCAGGGTTGCCAACGAAATATGCCATACATTGTTCCTTTGGCTACTCTTTACAACCTCTAGAGGTGTAAAGTAGCATACTTTACAAACTCTAGGGATGTAAAGTGAGAAGCTCAGAAATCAGCAATTTTCCAGAGTCTACGGTAGCACGGAAAGTAGCCGATTTCTGAGGTTCTTATTTGACACCTCTAGAGAAACATAAAGTGAAGTTTACATTCTTTAGAGGTGTAAAGTAAGGTCCAATTAGTAGTGTAATGAAAGATGGGATCAAGATTCAACTCCAATATTCTTCAACGTCGACAGCGCCTCTGTAGCCACACTGCACATTAATAATAGAAGCTCGTCTGCTCGTGTGACAAAGTGAGGTTAGGAAGCTCACTCCTTAAGCATTTAATCTGTCATCAGATTGTCAACTGCGGTGCGCTATCTCTTCGTTAGTTCGTTGCCGCCGAAAATCGAACTCTCCAGACTCGCTGTGAAAAGTATTGTATTTGACATGTTGAGAAGTAAGCAATCCCCGATCGTGTGATGACGTGACTCGCCTTCAGCTCGTGACGCCAACCTCACACTCTCGGAAATCGCCTACTTCCCACGCTTGTCAAATAAATAGCTATTATTATATGTGAGATTATAATTGTAATTGCCATAGATTCAAGAACACTTCAAAAAAATAAATAAATAAATCATGCTGAAAAAATAAAAAAATATATCATGCTGAAAAAATAAAAAATGAAAGTAAAAAATAACAAAAAATAAATCATGCTGAAGTACACTGGTTTGTTTACAAACATCAAGGTCACCACAACACATAATGCTGAAAGTAGGGTACTTTTATCTTTACTTGCGTCGATTTTCGCGAAGAAGCCAACCGTGTGAACGAAGTAAAATGTTCTAAACTTTTGAACGATTAATTCTATTAAAATAAAACTTTCCAGAAAAATTATTTATACCTTTATGTACAACTTTCCCCCTGAAAGTTTTCCACTGTTCAAAATTTGCTCGACTCGCAAAGCGCTTGAATATATGAACACGTGGATTGTGCAATGCTGCAAATAAAAATTAAAATAATTTTTTTAACCAAAATTAATAATTATTTAAATACGCTCTCTTTCGTAGAATACCATATGGTATATTTCCTGCAATTTTCATAAGAAAATATTGAAAAGTCATTAATATATGGGACGTTATTTTACAAATCGAACAGATTTGGACGAAAAATGACCGACACATTTTCGATTCAGCTAAAACTTTTTTTACGGGTTCTTTATCGAAAAAGAAAAGAAACGTATTCGAAGATTCTTTTTTTTTTGAAAATAGGAAGGATTGAAAATTTGAGAATTTGGTGATTTTTGGCTTGAAGACTATTTTTTTTAAATTCATAACTCCGGTTCTATTTGAGCTAGAGACTTTATTTTCTTTCCATTTTAAAGGCAAAAGAACGAACTTTAATAAAAAAGTATTTCAAAGAAAAAATATTAACAAATTAAAATTGTTATAAACAATTGAAATATTTAAATAGATTTTTAACAATTGCCCCAACCATGAATCAAGTTTTTAGTATCTTTATTGTATTCTACGTTAAATTTCCTTTCGAAAACGATTTTTTAAACGATGGACAAATAATTAGTACTGTCCGAAAAAATTTAATTTATCTAGTAGACAAGAAAAAAAATACGCCGTTCAACATCTCTTGGCTTCAATTTGTACGGAACCCAATTTCCTTGTTTCTGAATCATTCCCATGGCTTTGAGGCACGAGTCTTCAGCAAGTAATGCCTCCAGTTCGGAATCTTCGAAAAATTTTTCTCTTCCGTCGTCATGCCGGTCCTCGACATCAAAATCACCGCTCTTAAAGCGTTGAAACCACTCACGACACGTTCTTTCACTAAGAGCAGTCTCACCGTAAGCACTTGAGAGCATTCGATGAGCCTCAGTCGCAGCTTTCTTCAAATGAAAGTAGAAAATCAACACTTCCCGCAAATGACGAGAATTTGGCTCGAAAACTGACATCTTCGATCGAGAATACACTTTTGATGCAAACACAAATTCACTAATATGGTGCTGTCGTTATGTTGACAGATGTCTAAGCTTACTGTATGAAATTTTTCACCTGCCTATTTCAACCGGCTGTGGGGATAATGAATTATATCGTTTAGCGGCCCACGTCCGCTGAATGTTCAGTGAAAATAATTAGTCGTGGATAACACAAAATAATAATTTTATTAATTTAGTACATTGCTCGTACTAGAGTCGATCAGGAAGAGATGATACGACAACGTTCGTGAACAGCAAGTAAGAAAGAAGTGATGTCTAACCAGACTTAGTCTTGAATAGTTAGAGGTAACTCGATGTAACAAAAGTGCCTTAACCTAGATGGGAAACTCGAGTGCTGAAAACGGTCAACTTGATATTAGAGTGAGGGTACTAAGACCCCACAGTACTCCCCTCCAATGATGATCTATGATCGAAATGATACTTGAAATAATACTGCATAATATTTAACATCTAAGTAAGAATCTGAAATTAAAACGTTTTGCTTAACTTAGCTTATAATTAATGAACGCATAAGGCAGTCAAATACTGAATTGCACTTTCTTTTTGCGTTCATTAGTTCTAATCGAAGGAATTACATTTGTTGCAGTCTTTGGATTTAAGTCTGTTGAGCTTCTTTGGCTTGAATTAGTATTATTAAGGCTAGGAAATATCGTAATCCCCTGGTTATCGCTATTTGGTAAATTTGGTATAGGTTCTTCGTTGGTTGTTGTACAATTTAGCAGGTCATCACGCAGAAAAAACGCAGGTTTAATATTTTCTAAAGATACATGACGTGGTGAACCATTTATGTCGATTTCGTAAACTCGCTCAGAGATGCGATTTATGATCTTGTGAGGACCGGTGTACGGACACTCGAGAGACTTTCTACCGGTGTCCACTCGCAGAAAGACATGAGAGCAAGATGAAAGGTCCTTATGAAGGAATGCTCGTTTTTTATGATGGTGTCCAACGGGAACTGGCTTGACGCATCGCATGTGCTCGTGGAATTCCTCCACAAATATTTGAGGATTAGGAGAAAAATCGTCCGGGAGTACAAATTCGCCGGGTATACGTAGAGTGGTGCCGAAAATAAATTCTGCCGGGGACGAGTCGATTTCCATTACGTTGGACCTAAGACCGAGCATGATGGTTGATAGAGACCTGGACCAATCCGAATTGGCATGGCACATAATCGCGGCTTTTAGGCAACGATGCCAACGTTCAACCATGCCGTTCGCTGCAGGATGGTAGGCTGTTGTCCTAATTCTGTTGCAGCTGGTTAGCTGAAGTAGAGCAGTAAATAATCGCGATTCAAATTGGCTGCCCTGGTCGGTTGTTAGGGTCTCAAGGGTGCCGTAGCGGGAGATCCATTGGTCGACAAACGCGCGGCAGATTGTCAGTGCTTCAATGTCTTTCAAAGGAACGGCTTCTGGCCATCGAGAAAAACGGTCGATCATGGTCAGGATATATCTAAAATCATTGCTATTGGGAAGCGGTCCTACGATGTCCATGTGGACGTGTTTGAATCGTCCGTCCGGAGCCACGAAATTAGCGGAAGCGAGGTGGTTGTGTCGCGAGATTTTAGACTTTTGACAATCTAAACAGGATTTACAGAGTCTAGAGATATCGCGGTGCATGTCAGGCCATAAGTAACGCTTGCGGATAATTCGGTCGGTGACTTTAGTGCTAGGATGGGCTGGATCATGAAATTACTTAAAAACGCCCTTTCTAAGAGATGCGGGAATTATAAGGCCGAAGAACCTGCCCCGATAGGTCACAGACGACGGATACATGTTGGACTCCCCATTGAATTTTCTTTAAATTTAGAGAATGGTTTTGGAGAGTCTAGTAGACTTTTAAGCTCTTGGTTGCTCTTTTGAGCTTCTGCAAGATCGTTCAAGCTCTATTCCGTGGGAAGGTGGATTGCCTCGACTCGTGAAAGGGAGTCAGCCACGACGTTTTCAGTGCCAGGAAGGTGCTCAAATTGGGTTGTAAACTGTGATATGAACGTTAATTGACGCGGTTGCCGAGGAGATGCTTTTTAGGATTTTTGAACAAAGGCGTAGGTTAAGGGTTTGTGGTTTGTGACTACTTTAAATGTTTTACCCTCTAAAAAATGTCTAAAGTACTTCATCGCCTCGAAAACTGCGGTGAGTTTGCGATCGTAGGTAGAATAAACCCGTTGCGCGGGTGAAAATTTCCTTGAGAAAAATGCCAGTGGCTTCCAGGAATCGGAAACTTTCTGTTCTAGAGCGGCTCCCATTCCAGTATCTGAAGCGTCGGCAACTAGACGTGTTTCAGAGTTTAGAGCGGGGTGTGATAAAACGGTTGCATTAGCAAGGTCTTGCTTGATTTTTAAGATCGCTTCTTCAGCTTCTGGAGTCTAGACGATTTCCCTTTTGTCGTTTTTCTTTGTTTCACCTAGATAATTGTGTAAGGGGGCCTGAGTTTTAGCGGCGTGACGCAAGCTGCGTCTGTAGATATTAACGAGGCCAAGGAACCTGTGAAGTTCCATGACCGTGTGTGGTTTAGGGTATTCTACGATGGCCTGAACGTTCTCTGGAGTCGGTTTGGCACCCTCACGACTGATCGAGTAGCCTAAGAATTCTAGCTCAGCCTTTCCAAATTGGCATTTGTCGAGATTAAGGCAAAGAGAAAAATCTTTTAGGCGTTGAAAAACTATTCTTAGGTGACGATTATGTTCTTCGTGGTCTCGAGATGCGACGAGGATATCGTCAATATAGGCGAATACGAAATCGAGGTCTCCTTTGGCTAGGTATATGTACCTTTGAAATGATTGGCCAGCGTTTCGCAGGCCGAAAGTCATGACGGTATACTCAAAAAGTCCGAAAGGCGTAATGACCGCTGACTTTAGAATATCCTCGGGCGCGATGGGTATCTGGTGGTATGCTTTGGCGAGGTCGAGTTTGGAGAAAACGGATCTGCCGTGCAGGTTGACGGAGAAGTTATGGAGATGCGGAACACGGTATTTGTCGGGAATGGTGACGGAGTTCAGTCGTCGAAAATCGCCGCAGATTCTCCATCCACCATTTTTTTGTTGAATCATATGAATGGGCGTTGCCCAAGGGCTGCTCGACGAGCGGGAGATGCTGACTCTCATCATCTCTGCAAATTGAGCTTTCGCGACTTTCAATTTTTCAGGGGAAACACGACGGGCTCGTTCAGCGATGAGGATAGGATATGATATGAT